>JAHDVE020010350.1:0-40065 GCA_022606495.2 Halesus radiatus
TATTTTTACTGTGTCATTAATACAAATAATGAACATTAAAGGTCCGATGACTGATCCCTGAGGTACTCCTAAATTATTCTCGATTGGTTTTGAGAATGTATTGTTTACTTTTGTTATTTGTTTTCGTTCTTTCATATATTCTACTATCAATTTTATAGTTACATCTGAGAAACCAATTTCTTTAAGCTTTCTTATCAGTTTTTCTCTATCTATAGTTTGAAATGCCCTTTGAAAATCCAAAAATGTTGCTAAGATGAAATTGTTATTATTTATTCCTTCCTTCCATTCTTCAACTACTATGTTTAATGCTGTTACACAATAGTTATTGGATCTGAAACCAGATTGTTCTTGCTTTAAAATACTGTGTTTATCTAACTAATGCAAAATTTGCTATTTTAATATTACTTCAAGTATTTGTTCATATTTTGGTAATGTAATGCTGAGGATTTCGTTTACAAAATGTTAAATTTCATTACATTAAACTGATGTGCGCGATGAAAAAAACAACAAGCAATTCTAAGGTGAGGTGTTAAGTGCAATTGAGTGGTTTCGGTGTTAGTTTATATTTCGTGTTAATATATTTTCTGTTTCAGATCTCCCTATGTAATGTATTCAGTGTTTTATTTGATTTTTAAATGTATAATTGTATATAATTGTTGTGATTTTTGAAGGAGAGCAGGATTTTATTGTAGAGTTTAGTACCATAGTATAAGAAGTTTTTTTGTCCAAATGTTGTATTTGTGGTTCTTTGTTGCATATATTTTTGACTCTGAGATCGAATATTTCTAATAAGTGCGATTGTTGTTATTTTTTGTATTTATGAATGTAAAGTAGTATTATTTTTGATAACAATTGTTTTATTGACATAATGTTAAGATATAGAATATTATATTCTTGTCGAGGAAAGCATGGCTTTCGAAACATGTTGATATGTATATATTAATAAAGTGGTGATTACAAGGTAATTTTTAATTCATTTATTAATAATGATGCCATAAAATGCATCTTTTGAAGAAATTATAAAAAGGTATTTAATTTAACAGTAAAACCGCAGCCAATTTAAGTATTGGATTTTATCGAACCACTGTGTACATATTATTTTCTCAACACTTCCAGCGACTACAGAGGTATTGACTAGGTGACCACCTGAGTGTAATTGCTTCATGAGTCTTTGACTAGTTCTAGGTAGTCGTCTGTTTTTCATTTCCCTCTCAAGGAGGTTAGGTACGTTGGAGGAAGCTTGCATGCAATTATAAATTAGTAAGGATTTAGAATCGCGCAAATCCTTAAGCAGTGATATCTCACGTTTTCGTAGAAAGCAATTAGTTTGTGGTTTGACATATCTTCTCTTCTTCTTCTTCTATAATATAAAGAAGAATGTCCCGGGCGAGCGGTGCGTGTTTGTTTTGTATATAAATCTACAGTTTTATTCCTAGCTTCATTAAATTTTCTATCCTTGACCGTCAAAACAAGAGAAAGATCACTGTCTAAATAAAATTTCGAAAAACCATCCCCTTCCCCATTTTAGTCTCCCTTAAGCCAAATTTATGCATTTATTGATAAAACTTTGAACACTATAAGTAGAGGTAGGAGTAGGGGTAGGAGTAGGGGTAAGAGTAGGGGTAGGAGTAGAGGTAGGAGTTGGGGTAGGGGTAGAAGTAGTAGTAGGGGTAGAAGTAGAGGTAGGAGTTGGGGTAGGGGTAGAAGTAGTAGTAGGGGTAGGAGTGTAAGTAGGGTTAGGGTTTAGAAAACTTTAATCAAAATTATTAATAACCACGGGCAACGCCGGGAACATTAGCTAGTTTATTATTAACCATCTAATTGAAAAGATCACACCTATAATCATAGCACCGGCGCCAATATTCTACATAAAAATGGTTTTGGTGTTAGATTAGATAATTTATAAGCTACAGAAATAAAGAAAGCCGTTAAACTTGATTGTAATATTCTTAATAATCAACGTAACTTGTCCTTCAGCCTATATTAGATACATTTCCCGTTAACTTAAAATTTCCCCTTTTCTTAATCCCTTCATCCTTTGATGTTCTGTCTCTTTCTTTTTTATAGGTTGTCCTATTCTATTATATGTGAGCATATCTCTGTTTCACTGTTCCGAGGTTTCCTTTTTGTATTTTGTCTCCCTCTTATTAATTTATTTTCGTATTAATACTAATTATATAATAAATTTCTTTTTAACTTCTAATATAAATTTGTTATTCAATATTTTATAATAACTTTTTATTAACATTTTTCATTAATTATTTTCCTACTTTAATCAGTTTTTGTTTATCTTTAAATATGTCTATTCTTCCATTACTGCGATCTATTTTTATCATTTGTCTGTATTTGGCATTATTCTTTTTAGTATTCTATATATTCCTAAAGAAGAAAGCATCGCTTTCGAAACATGTAGATATGTGTATATTAATGAAGTGGTGAATACAAAATATTTTTTTAATTAATTTATTAATAATGACGCCACAAAGTAAACACAAATCTTTTTAAGATATTATGATATATGACAGTTTATCGTTTGTTGAAAAAATGTTTTGTTGGAATTACGTAATAAATTTATGTTTTGTGATTTATCACACGTGTGTGAAGTAATGCGTCTTCATATAAGATCTGTTTTCAGTTTATTTAGAAAATCAGCTAACACGTTTATCCTGTACCAAATCACGGCTAAATAATTCCCACAAACCTTGGGCTTATACAGTTCATATGACGTAGGTACCTTAAAAGAAGTCCTTCGTCTCCGTGTAATCCTGTTTAGATAAACTTTATTAATTCTCATACACCTCTTAAGTATTAACACCTGTAGGTAAGCCATTATTAATTTTCATATATGATTTAAATGTTATTTGTGTTAGAATGAAATAAATAGAGTGACCACTGTTTTTAAGAAGGGAACCAGGAAGGTTCGCCATTAACATTTGGAAAAGAGATGAGTAAGGGTCTAGTACCAGAGAGAAGCCGTTGTCATTTATCATAAATTGAATATTGTCTCATTACTCTCCCCTACCCGAGGTCCTTGAAGAGTATTTTCCTGCTTTCATTGGTTCTCGTACCAAGGTAGTGGAAACAACTTGGGATTGTGCGTATTGGTGTATATATACCAACAGGCGTAGGTTTCCGTCCGGTTAAGTTCTCCATCATTGTACATATAAGCAATATATTCCATTTTTGATGACGACAGTACTAAGAAATCAAATTAACATTGCCAGGCAATTTGTAGATTTTTATAAATGAATTTATTAAATGTCCGACTAATGACAATCATTTACATTCCAACATCCCTATTTTACCATTAAAATAATTATTAGAAACATAATTTTACATCCAATCCGTAAATAAAGCCGGAGAGAAACAAAGCAACTGAGAAATAGAAGTGATGGCTTTGTAACGAGACACCTTTGTATAGTAAACTGCTTGCGGAGAGACCGCTACTGCTGTTTTCCAACTGTTGACCTACTACAAGTATCACAGGACAGGGCATTTATTGAATTACGAGTAGTTGACAATATTTACCTATGAATTATCCAAATCAGTGGATTACCCAGGGAGTCCGCCCCCTACAAAAAAGGATGTTTTTCCTAAAAGAAGAAATATAGTAAATGATGCGTGCGTATAGTGCTCGCATTAGTTTTTATTTCCAACTAGCTGATGTGTACCCGGCCTTGCTAGGGTTTTTTTTATATAAATATATAAAGTTGTGATTTCTTGCTTGCCGTTTGGGTGCCATCATTGATTTGACAGCGAAAATAATCCCTTGTGACGACTCATTACCATCTCTTAACAAAGAAACATTCATTCGAAAATTTTATTTTATTCCAAACACATTTGTTTACAAAACGTATCTAAATAATAAATTTCTTAAGTAGGTACCTACTTCTATTTTCCATTTTGAAAATATTCTACTAAAGAAACCTTCTTTTGATTGTGTAATCTGTGGTTAACCAGAGTCTGATATACGACTAACCTCAATACAACAGGGCGGGTTCAATGTTTTTCATACTAATTTTAAAACGTTATAGCAACAGTTTTAGAACAAACTGATATTTTCAGCGAAATCGTTCGAGTAATTTTCGAGAAAATCGATGTCAGACACAGACAAACACTCATTTTTATATATGATAGTGCAATATTGGAGTTATAGTGAAATTCGGTAAAATATACTACATCAGTTCAGTACAATTAACTCGTTTCTATGATCAAGATCTTCTGTTTTTCTTTACTTAACTTAAGTCGCCTCAAATAATTTAGACAGTTTTAATATATTTTATGATGATTAAAATGATAGCATTTATTAATCTCACGTATCAGCATCTTAAATATAGAAACAGTTTCTCCTGCGGCTTTTCTATGGTTTCTCTTTAAAAAATATTAAAAGACTTCACTGACGGCATTTATCGGTTTCACAATGGACAAGAAATGCATAATTTGAAATTTTTTTGCCAGCGGCAAAATCTTCCGTTTCACAATGGATATTATAATTCATATTCCAGTCTCTTTAGCCTCGTAACATAACCCAACTGCAGTGGCGTGCAGTCCATGTAGGGTGAAGAGCTGTGCCTACGTGAAAGAACGGTGACACTAAGACGGCCATTTTCAATTTGTAAAATTTAAAAAATTACACACAACTTGAAAAACTACACATAGCCTACCGTTCGTCATGGAGGACACTGCCCAATTGTTTCGAATGGTAAAAATCAACAGAATATTCCAATTTGACGTGGACGAAAAAACAGAAATAGCGTAGCATTATTATTTTCTTTTCTTTCTTTTCTTTCTTTTCTTTCTTTTCTTTCTTTTCTTTCTTTTCTTTCTTTTCTTTCTTTTCTTTCTTTTCTTTCTTTTCTTTCTTTTCTTTCTTTTCTTTCTTTCTTTCTTTTCTTTCTTTTCTTTCTTTTCTTTCTATCTTTTCTTTCTTTTCTTTCTTTTCTTTCTTTTCTTTCTTTTCTTTCTTTTCTTTCTTTTCTTTCTTTTCTTTCTTTTCTTTCTTTTCTTTCTTTTCTTTCTTTTCTTTCTTTTCTTTCTTTTCTTTCTTTTCTTTCTTTTCTTTCTTTTCTTTTCTGTCTTTCTTTTCTTTCTTTTCTTTCTTTTCTTTTTCTTTCTTTCTTTTCTTTCTTTTCTTTATTTTCTTTCTTTTCTTTCTTTTCTTTCTTTTCTTTCTTTTCTTTCTTTTCTTTCTTTTCTTTCTTTTCTTTCTTTTCTTTCTTTTCTTTCTTTTCTTTCTTTTCTTTCTTTTCTTTCTTTTCTTTCTTTTCTTTCTTTTCTTTCTTTTCTTTCTTTTCAAACAATCTTTTTTGTTAATTAAGTTAATAAGTTAATAAGTTAATTCTACGAATATTGCTAAGTTATCGATATGGCCATGCTAAACCATCAGGTACAGTTATTTAATAATATTTGTATACATGAAGTTTTGACTTCTCTTCTGACGTTTTTTAAAATAGCAAATCTACTACACTTACTACCTGCAATTTTCATAATCGTTTCCAAAACGATCTCACGTCAGGCAAAAAGAATAATAATTACTGTTGAACAACACTTCTGGCAAGAAAGCAAATTGCAAGAGGCACTCTACAACTGGCGGTAGTCAGAAGCAGTGGCGTTCTCGGATTTTTTCTATGAATGGCCGGGCCAAGCGAATTAAGATATAAATTTTTTTTTCAAATCCGATAAATGTCAAAATACAGTTGTAAATATAATATTATAAGCGGTTAGCAGGTGAGTGGACAAATATGTCGGGTTACCAGTCGGGCATCATTCCAATGCTAGCTAAGCCTACCATCATTATACAACAACATCTTTTTACAATCATGGTAGTAGGAGTTGTTCAAATATTGCCAGTTATTTTTTATTCAATGATTGGCCATTACGAACATATTTTATTTGTTGTGTTCCCCTTCCTAAATAAATATTTAGCGTCTGCGACAGATCATTAAAAAAGAAATTAATTTCGATTATCGCAAACTATTTTTATTTATTTCATAATATTAATAACATACAATGGGAACTTGTACCCGCTAAGCCACTGGTAGTAGCCTGTCGGCAGGAGTTTAGTTCAACAATATTATATAATACAACAATAAATAACAATCATCATTCAAATGTAGCGCAGTAATAAAACAATATAGGTGAATGCATATTGTGACCAATGTACACAAATTTTAAAAAAAACAGCATACCAGTTTTGTTATAGAGATACTAAATTCCAGTTACATAAAACCGATTTAAATAGTATTATAAAATTATCAAAATATCAGCATATAAGTATTAAATAAATTGAGAAATAAAAATAATAAAAGAGTAGAACAGTTTTGTTACAGTGAGGATAGACTTATTATAATAATACGACTTAATTTTTTTTAAAGATACCCGCTAATAACATAAAGATAGTTAGAGGTTGCCGGCCGACGTTAGTAGGGACAGATGTTTACCAGCTAGAAACGTTTTCTACATCACAATGACTTTGTGCCACATCGAAACGATTCGGAATGAATGGCTTTAGCTCGCCTAAATTCTGTGAAACTTAGACATGTCTAAAGATTTTCTATATTTAAGATATTGATCCATAAAATTCTTAAAATGCTATGATTTTAATAATCGTAAAATATTAAAGAACACATTAAACGCACGTAATTTTAGACGACTAAAGTTTGTAGCGATACCCTTTTGAATTTTATGGAAACCTTTGAATATGTATATAGATCATAGCAACCCGTAATTTGATTGAATTGATAAATTATCCATAATTCTCATATTGCACAGTGTTTGAAAAAGTACTAGTGGAAGTAAATGTAAACCACTGCAAGCATTACACGCATGCATTATGCACTATATTTCTCCCCCTGATCCCCCCATAGATGCGCCACTGGTCAGAAAGCAGTAGCAGGCGGCACTTGCCGTTGTTTTCAAGGCTCTGTCGCAAGCATCCTGTAAAGCCTGCAAAGAATAATAATTATTTTTGCATCTCTCAAGAAGGCTTCGCTGAAAAAGTGGACAGTGGTTGATTTACATTTGAACGGATGGGCACTTCTGCTAAATGTATGCCTAGCTCATATTTTGTTTTTACAGTAACTCCCACAGAGGTAAATAGTTTCCCTCAAAGCCTATGTCAATTTTGGAGATGCTGTGTGGAGGGTCTTTTAGAGGATAGGAAGGAGTGAACTTGGGTTGAAGATACTCATGTTATATAGGATGGAGGAAACACAGAGGCCAGCAGATCATTCCACAGCCGAGCTGTTGAATACAAGAATGAGTCGTAGAAGTGACCCGTTCTCATGTAACAAATGTCAATCAGAGAAGGCTGGGAAATTCTATAGTGGGGCGTATTTGCGATTTATACAGGGTTAGCAGTTGTGTACTATTAAAGTATCTGGGGGCTCTGGACAATACGCCCAGCTTCTGAGAGGCTAACTTTACTCCGGCTTCGATAGAGCCCCCACACCTGAGCTGGTCACTTAAGGTTACACCAAGCATATTAATGGAGGACTTGTTAGGAAGATTGCTTCCATTAAAGGGACTAGACTGTCGTTTTGAACCCTTTTAGACGTAATTAGACATGACTTGGTCTTTGAAACATTAAATTGGACGAGGTTATTCTTACCCCAAGAGGAGACCCTCTCGAGGTAACCGTCCATTCTCTGCTTGAAGTTTGATTATGTTACGTCATTAGTTTATTTATTAGGTGAATTAAGTTCATGGACCACTCTAGCTCATCGTGTGTGTTGCTAATAATATTATATATACAGTGTGTATCAGAACGTACCCGACAAACTTTAACCACTGATTTCTGAGCTTATTTGTAGTAAACTTGCCATGAATTACGTGGACGAATTCAATTAAGAGTGCCTAACAGACAAACCAGACAAAACCACACACTAAACCTATCTCAATGCAACGCTAACTCAAAACAAAATAACTTTATTCACCGCGCTTCACACATGTGTAACACTTCATACAGTGAGTTCGATTTATTCAACTCAGCACCGTATAATTACAAACCTAAAATCAATAAATAACATTCACACAATACATATTACTCTACACAGACTAGATCCTTTCCCTTACCCTTCCTCACATCATCATAACCTTATAAGCTAACGTTGGAACTTTTCTTTTTTAATTGAATAATTTAAATACTTGAGTGAAAATCTATTATTAGTTCGATTTTAAAATACATTTACCATACATAATAATAATTGTGAACTGTTGGTTTTCCAAATAAAACAATATAAATAAAAAAAATCATTTAAAAAAATGTAGATCGCATTTTGGTCTTCAGTAACTTTTTTTCTCCTAAAAACGTTAAAAAAACAGTAGGTATTAGGCAGTTAGGTTTAGGGCGGGGGGTTGAGTCGTCACTCAGCTGAGTGACCAAAGATAACATGTGAAACATTTTTGATTATTTGATTTGAAAAAAAAGCAATTTTTCAAATCAACTTAATTTTTTTTGTTACAAATTAAGAATTTACCAACATCTTTGTAGCATTAGCCGGAATATTCCTCCTTTTTTATTTGATTTGATGTAGGTGAAAGAAATCTGCGCTTACCGTTTTGTTGATCTGGATTTGAGTGAAAGATCTGCGTATAGATACACCTAGAAGTTTAACATAATTTTTACAGATCATGTTACAGTCAGAAGTAGTGAGAGGGATTCGTGTGATTTTGTTGGTTGCTTTTCTGTTGCTGTCCAGAGAGATTCTGTATTGGATGGATTTAATCTTAGTTTGTTCGAAACAGGCAGCACAGTCGTTCCTCTTAACGACAAGAACAATTTTTTTTACTCCAGAAAATAAAATTTAAAAAAATACTATTAAATCCTTTAAGGGTCCACCTTAATTTCTCAATGTCAATGGTTAGCAAAGTCACAATATTGTGAAATAAAAGGTATAATTATTTGTGCTTCGTTGAAATGGGACAGTTATTAAGGTAGGGGAAAATTTAAGATGAGTTTCACAAAATCTGCATTTTTTGACGATCCTTGTGTTCCTATAGTCAAGTACTTGACTATGGATACCGAGGCTATGTGTTGAGTAGGGACTAATATTTGTTTTTGTTTTTTCGATAGATATTTTCTAAAATACAAACATTACAAGGCTACAAAAAAACTGACAGTATTTGAATTTGTAATAGAAAAGTTATTATTTTTTAGGTATCTCAAATGTTTTTTGATCTTAAAATGTCAAATTTGAGATTTGTTTTTAATTCGCTACCCAAATAATTTTAAAGAACCGTAGTATTGATAAAGATGTCATCACCATGTCATCTTATTCCCCTTGTCTTACTAGGCTCGGAGACCCATAGCATCGCCAAGGCGCCTCCAGGCGTCCCTGTCCTGTGCTATGTTTACGGCATCAGTCCATAGTAGGTCCTGCCTCTCATCGCACAACCTCTGGAGTTGCATCTCCCACCTTTGTCTGGAGCGGCCCACTGGACATCTTCCCTCTGGAATAGCACTTTCCGTGGAAGTCGACCTTCTGGCATTCTTAACACGTACCCAAACCACTTCAGTTGCGACTTTTTTTATTAAGAGTAATAGTGGTTCGATGTTAAGCTCCTTCCGGATCATCGAGCTTCTTATTGGATCCCATCTCGTGACTCCTGCAACTCCTCCCAAAAGTCTCATTTCGGCAGCTTGCAACGTGTATGTATACTCGTTCAACATCCAGATCTGGTGACCATAAGTAAGCGTGATTTGTGCACTGTCAACTTTGTCTCGATACTTAGCTCAGCTTTCCTTATTACTAAGCTGTAAAGAGGACGCAGCACACCGCTTGCCGCACTGACATAAATATTATTCATAGTTAAACACTACAGGGAAACTATTAGACTACTAGATGCTTTAAAATTAAAAAAAAAGCCGCAAAGAACAAGAAAGAAAAAAATATATTAAAAACTAGCCCGAAAACCTAATCTAACTTAACCTAATTAATATATTTAAAAAAAATAAAATTATTAAGAAATATTGTGCGTACACCACTGTTCAATATATAAGTTTCCCTCATCATGATACAAATGTACTAATAAAAAATAACATGTATAGGCAGTTAATAAACATAGAAAAATAATAATGTAACAATAGACAAAATACATGTCTATCCTTGTTATTAATTTTTAGTACATTCTTTATCCCAATGAGGGAAGCTTTGCTTCTGAAACATGTAGAAATGTATATATTAAAACAATGGTGCAAACAAAATTCTTATTTTTAAATCAAATAATAATTTCACCACAAAATAATTACACATCAAAGAATTATCCATAATAGACTAAACCAAACTAGAAACACTAAATTGCAATGACTCTTTTCAATATTCATATAATACTGGCCTATTATTAAGAAACACACTCCAAATAAAAAAAAATAAAAAAAAAAAACATGTAGTCTCTGAGTCAAAAACACATACTTATACTATGGTACTAAACTCTACAACAAAATCCCACTATAATTCAAAAAATCAAAATAGGCATTATAAATTTGACAATCAAATAATACATTGGATAAGTTACATACGGAGATTTGAAATAGAAAATATTTTAACACTAAATTCAAATAAGACCGAAACCACTCAAATGCATATAAAACACCCCGCTTTGCAATTATTTATTTTTTTCATCAAGCAAATCAATTTAATTTAAAGTAATTTCATATTTTGTAAATGAAATCCTCAGCACGGGAAATCCCAGTGAGGATACCATTATTTGTATTTTGTTACAAAGAAAGAAGATAATAAAACATTATTATTATTAAATATTCTATTTGGTACTTTAGAAATCAATGATTATTTAAAATTATGTGTGAATTGATTCTTATAGGTTTCGCGTATCTATATTTAATATAAGAGACTAGCTGATGTGTACCCAGACTTGCTCAGGATATTGTTTTTTTTGGAATAATGTTATTAAATTTTGAAATATTGCTTCTCGTTAGTGTGCCGTAATTGATTTGAGAGCGAGCTACTAGATCTCTAAACAAGAATCAAAAACAAAAACATTAATTTAAAAATTTTATTACATTGCAAAAAATATATATTTTTAAAAATAAATTTTAATAAAAAGTTAAGTAGGTACCTACTTGTGTTTTCAATTATGAAAATATTTTAACCAAACATCATTTTTATTTTGAATACGTACTCTGTGGCTAACCAGGGCGGTATTACTATTGGCTAACCTTAATAAAACATGGCGGGTTCAATGTTTTTTATACTAATTTTAAAACGTTATAGTAACACTTTTACATATTGTTTTTCATTCAAACTGGTCTCTAAACCTTTCCAGCAATAATAAAAATAAACTTTGCTATTTTCTGCGAAATACGTGGAGTAATTTTTGAGAAAGCAGACAGACAGACAGACAATCATTCGTGAATACATATAGAGAAGATTAATCAGTGGAAGGTGTATTAGGTTGATAAAGCTACTCACCAATGTTACAGGAGTTAATTTGTAATAAAACTATTATAAAAAGCTGGACTTACTGTGCAGAGCTCGCAGATACATTATTGGTACATAACTGCTCACCCTGTACAAATCACAAGTGCTCCCTACTGTAGAATTTGACAGCTATCTCTGGTCGTGAGCCCCAAAATATTTGAAAAAATCCCTTGACTCTGTGCAGAAATCTGGGGTCCGTTTGATAGATTCGCCTATCTTAACAAACGGATTCCAATCTTTGGAGTACAGACGTCAGGTGGGAATGCTGTCTTTGGTCTACCGGTATTTTAATGGAAGATGCTCTGAGGAATTAGCGTCATTGATCCCTTCGACACCGGTGTGCAGTCCGTAAACACGCTAAACGCGTGCCAAACATTTGTGCACGGTTGATATTTGTCACATGAAACGGGTCGCTTCTACTACTTGTTCATGTGTTCAACAACTCGGCTGTGGAATGATCTGCTGCCTCTGTATTTACTCCCTCCTACAACATGGGTATCTTCAAACCCCAGGATCACTCCTTCCTATCCTCCAGACCCTCCACCATCCCCAAAGATGGCATTGATAAAACTCGAGGGAAATTATTTCCCCCAGGGCCTCCAAATAAAAAAAAACTGTGCTGTTTCACAATTAATTAATTTCAAAATAATATATAGTATATTTTCGCACGTTCCAGAGTGGAAGATACTCTCAGTATCGCCTTGGCGAAAGACCACCATTCACAATTGAAACGTTGCTTGAAATGGTTTTTATCCGTGTTTCTTGACCAGATCTGAATAGCCAGGTATTTTCTCTCCCCCTTCTCCTTCCCCTCCCCAATACCTTCAGGCTCATAAAATTTTCCAATTGGGGATGCCATAGTCTCACTGGCTACATACGGTTGGGAGCAGTTGGGACTCTTGTGCGGTATTCATATAAAAAATAATTAAAATTAAATATGCAGATGGCGTTACCATCGCTCTAATTCACGTGTTTGATGGTTGTCAAAATCTACAGTATTCTTGTGATGTTATCACAGTGAACATTGGAATGAATTGTGTGCTCTGCTCACCTATTACTGTCATCATCACCATTATCATTTTTAAATGTATCATTACTGTAATAATTATTATGTAAAACATTCTATAGGAGAAACTGAATTAAAAGAAAATAGGTGTAAATGGTGGTATATACTTTTTAATTTTTAGGTACTCATGTAATGTATGGTAGTATTGTATGCTTGTTGTAGAGTGGATTAAAACTCACTTCTTAATATTAAACTTTATAAAATCGACACTTTTAAACTCTCTTTCAAGCACAAAACAATTTTATTTTGCATGTCCCGTTGTAATTCAAAACAAAACTGAACAAAAAAGGATACAGCTTTTCCTCCCTCGACGTTTTTTAACAACGGGGAGTAAAAAATCCACCCTGTAAAGCAATTGCCTTACTTCAAAATGGTTTTTGTACTGGCTTTCCCCATTCACAGCAGTTCGTGAATAGCTTTACTCTCCATCTATATCAGTGGCGTGCATATAAAAAATCACAATGGTTGATTGTTTGTTACAGTATGAATATTATCTTATATTTCGCATTGTGATTATCTTTATGTGTAAAATGGCATTTAGTGTACTTTTTCCATTATACCAGGTTTCTATTTAATTAATATGTGTATTAGTTTTTTTATTTGTTTCGAAATGTTGTTCGAAAAGTACCGTCCTTTGGGCACGTGAGACGATTTCTTCATTTTTTGCGATTTTAATCACGAGGTTCACTCAGTTTTGAAATCCTCCAGCCGTCCTGGAACTGAATAACAGCAATATTGAAGAAGTTGATCTCCTTAAAAATATTTTAATTACTTTTGAACACTTCAAATGTATTTTTTTGTGAAATAAATGGAGAAAATGTAAAAAATACATAAATATCAAGGGATTACGAAATATAATCAAGGAATATCATGCCTCTGTACCACTATAAGGCACTTTAAAAGCTACAAATATCTTGGTATTAAAATTGATGAAAATCTCAGACAGACTTCACACATTGATGTTATTACAAAAAAACTCAACAGATACATTTAGTTCTTTAGAAATATTCGTAATATCCTCAACACAAACGACATTAAAAAAGTTTTTTAAGCTTTGTGTCAATCAAAAATAGAGTACGGGATACATGGACGGGGATCTGCCTTGGACACTCACACAGAACGGCTCAACATAGCCAAAATATGAGTTATTAAGACTTGATAATGTGTTTGGTTCTGAAATGGTAATGTGTTTGGTTCCTACCTTATTTGCTATTTATCCAGTCTTTACCTTCCCAAACCAATACAACGTTTTGAAAAATGGAACACTCAGTGGTTAGTTGTTTTGAGTGCTCTTTTGTTCGGAGGAGAAAAAACTACTTTCGAGGATCATGTTCGGTCTCATTATTATTCGGTAAGTGTTTGGTTATCCTAGCTCCTTTTAAACCTTAGAACTATCCCTTATTACAATCAACCAAAACCATAATTATTATTATCGTCGTTATTTACAGCCCACAACAGTTTTACAAGCGAAACCCAATAATTTCGTCTTGGTAGTTACGCTTGTAACATTGTATAACGGAGACAATTCTGAAAGTTTCGGTCAGAACTCAATCGGAGTAAATATTAAAAAACTTTCAAGTTTTTAAGGTACAAAAACTTTACTCAAATAATCAGAACACTCAACTGCCCAACATAATTACTCAACCAGGCCAATAAGCCAGAAATTATAAATACTTCCTATTCCTATATTGAATACATCCTTTGCACAGAGAAATAATAAATTTAATGCAGCGAAATTATATAATGCTCTACCAAGTAAATCAAAAAATAACGTAAATTAAAATATTTAAAATTACAGTTAAAACATGGCTAAGACCGATAGCCAACTTGCAAACATTATGAAGACAATATGAGACAACTAGATATTTAGTACAACAACAAAAAGTGCAGGCCGCCTCAAAACAGGAAACCCTAGTAAGGAGGCTGTGAATACTGTGACTTTATCCTCATATTGTTTGCATTATATGCATATACTCTTTATATAATATGCCTTATACGTTGATGTATTGTATCTGTTACTAAAGTCTTTACATGGAAATACAATTCATTGAAATGCTTGCAGTGAGTATTTCAAACCAGCACAAGTATAGGGGCTCTATAGAAGCCGTTCACGTTTGATGTCGGCTTCATGAGAACGGGTCGTTTCGCCGAATCGTTTTTGTGTAAATCGGCTCGTATGTGGAACGAGCTACTGGCATCTGTTTTTCCTACAACATTTAATACGGCCTCTTCAAAATCCATATTGTCAAATCCCTTCCCACCGGATAGCGATATAGTTACCCTGTACGCGCTCTGTACATACAGGGGCGATCTTATGAGGTATCACATAAACAAAAAAATAGATACTAAAAAGAAGAGTTTTTTTATGGGAATTTTATACCAGTTGGAGAGCAGCGGACACTTGTAATACTTGATCAATACAACGATTCGGTGATTATCCTACTATTCCAGTGACCATGAGCATCTCGACGAGTTCTCACTTTGGCGAGCAACTTGTCCAAAGAGTCTTAGACTAGCCCTTCCAAAATAGATAGATTTATTCGGCTGTAATCCTGAGCAATTTTTTCCAGGGCCACATTTTAAGGGAACCCATCCAAAAGGAGCATTACGAATATCAGAAATTTTATCACAATTTTTCACTTTACATCCTTTGAAATATATATACGAGTATATTTCCTATACAAATTCTTCCAACATAAATCGAGTACAATTCAGGTGACAATACTGGTATAAAGTACATATACATGAAGCAGTGGCATGCATTGCGTAGAGTTAGTTGATTTAGCTTTCTTTAGTGAAGTTCACACAAAAATGCAGGGCAATATATCAAAATTATTGTGTCGCTAAGTTACCGACTATTTTGATTAATAGTTCGAGATACATTCATCTTTTTATGGATGGTAATGTTTGCAGAAGAAGGGTGTTAATGTTACATTGATTTAAATAAATAAGCTCACTTTAGTGGTAATTTTGTTGCTTTTGTAAAAACAAATCCGTAGTTGAAATGGGTCAACTTGGATTTTAATGGTTCAGAATTTGCAAAAAAAGAGATAAAGTGGAGAGTTTCCTTTGCTACATTAATGCTAAAAGCCAACTAATCAAGGTATAACTGATAGGGTTTTCGCCGGAATACTTACGTGTTACCTTATAAGTTAACAATGTTACTTATAAGTTTACAATGGTAATTATAAGTAACAATATTCATTATAAGATAAAAATGTTAATTATGAGTTAACAATGTAAATTATAAGTTAACAATATTAAATATAAGTTAAAATGTTAATTATAAGATATTAATGTTAATTATTAGTTAACAATTTTAAATATAAGTTAACAATATTAATTATTAGTGAACAATGTTAATTATTAGTTTAAAAAGTTAAAAGTGTTAATTATAAGTTAACAATGTTAATTATAAGTTAACAATGTTAATTATAAGTTAACAATGTTAATTATAAGTTAACAATGTTGATTATAAGTTAAGAATGTAAATTACAGGTAAACAATGTAACTAAAAATGTTAATTATAAGCTAATAATGTAACAAGTAAAAATAATGCACAGCGGCAGGCGGCAGCATATATATACCATGGTGGCAAATGCTACTTTAGGGGTAGTGACAGAATAAAAAGGCAATTACTGTCTAGTGAGGTAGGGTACCTTTTTATCAAAGATAATTCTTCATTAAAAGGCGTATTTATTGTATTTACAAATAAAATAATAAAAAAAGATTAAAATGCATTATAACACAATGTAGGTATGTGCTTTATAAAGTTTTGGTTCAAAAGCTTTTGTCACTTGAAGGTATTTAATCAATTTGTGTTTTAAAATATTCTCTTAACAAACTGTTTAGGATTTTTTTTACTATTTCTCTCCGGAATTCTCAAGTTAAACAAGAAGTCTTTAAGACCAAGGAAATGGAATTTTTTAAAAAAGAACCAGAATATTCCTCCAGATTGTATTTCTAAGATGTTTCAATTTTCATGATGAGCAATTAAAATCAAAACTTGAAAAACTACAGCTGACGATTATTCAAGGAGCAATGCACGCCACTGATCTATGTATTTGTACATACTTTATACCAGTATTGTTACCTGAATTGTAGTCGGTTTATGTTGGAAGAATTTGTATGGGAATTATAATGGTCTCGTTAACAGTTGTTTGCGAAGTAAAGTAAAAAAATTGTAAAAAAAAATTGATATTCTTTATGTCCCATTTTATATTCTTGATGGATACTTAGAGGCATCGAAATAAAATGGATAGGCGTATTCAAAATGTGACGCTGGAAAAGATTACCCAGTATTCCATGGATAGTCAGGCGAATCAATTGGAAGGGCCAACCATCCACAATATAAAGGCTGTCGACAAATAACGTATTCAAAGACTCTTGGACACGTTGCTCTCCAAAATTAGAATTCATCGATGATCATGGTCACTGACATAGAATAATCATCGAGGCGTTGGACTGATCAAGTATCACAAGTTTCCCCGACTCTTCAACTGGCAATACGTTCACATTATACCATAATAATAATAATAATATTTTATCATTTTCTTTTTTTATAACAAAATAACAAATAATGATATCCTCACTGGGTTTCCCGTGCTGAGTATTTCATTTACAAAATATTAAATTACATTATAATTAATTGATGTGCTTTATGAAAAAAATAAAAATAATTCTAAGGTGAGGTGTTTTAAGTGCAGTTGAGTGGTTTCGGTGTTAGTCTGTATTTCGTGTTAATATATTTTCTATTTCAAATCTCCCTATGTAACGTATCCAGTGTTTTATTTGATTTTCAAATTTATTATGGTTGTTGTGATTTTTGTAGAATAGTGGAATTTTGTTGTAGAGTTTAGTACCATAGAATTAGAAGTTTTTTGTCCAAATTTTGTGTTTGTCGTTCCTTGTTGTATGTGTTTTTGGCTCCGAGATCTAGTATTTCTAATATGGGTGATTGTTGTTACCATAAAAATGTATTTGAAGTGTTCACAAGTAAATAAAAAAAAAAAAAAACAAAGGAGATCAGCTTCGTCAATATTGCTGAAGAAACTAATGTTGTCGATTCCTACCTTAATTACTGTCTATCAAGTCCCTATTTTTCCTAAACAATACTATGAATGGCAACACTGTAATGTGACATTTAATTATTTATTAGTGTTCTCGTTTGCCAGATGCAAAATTACTTTCATAGGAGCAGGTTCGTGTGTATGGATCTTTATTATTCGTTAAGTGCTTGGTTATCCTCGTTCTCTTTACACCTTAATCTTGCCTATATTACAATCAGCCAAAACTGTAATTAATATTTCTTCATCGTTTACAGTTCTTTTAAGATAAATGCATTCAGAGCCCCGCAATTCTCGTGTGGGTAGTTTCGGTTGTGACACCTGTTTTTAAAAAGGCAATAAAGTGCCGTTAGGTAGTAATATAAGTCAAAGTCATTTTCATGTCCGCGGTGGGTCCATCTGACGCTATTTATATTGTCACTTTGTTCCGAATAAAAACAGTTTATTTAATAATTGAAGATAATATTAACAAATCTCAATTGAAACATGAAACAGAAAAGATAAAAAAAATCGTTACGGTAAGATATGGGACACGAATCCAGGACCTTTTGGTCTATCGGGGATCAGCGCTCCACAAACTACGGAAATGCCACCTCATTGCTTTACTTTATCAGTAGGTATCATATTTCAATTTTAGGCACTATAAATATCGTCTTCTATTAATTCCTGCTATTTTTGCTATCTTTCTGCATGACGACAAGATCCTACCAGAATTTATTTACCATCTAATGTATTGGATATACCTCTCCAATTTTTATTAACATGATTGAGTATCTCTTAGAATAATATAATGAAGCTCATGAACCTCATTGTAATATTTAATCGTTGAAAACAATATAAAGAAATCTCAAATGAAACGTGGATCAAAAAAGGCACAGAAATTACTTAAATATTTACGGTACCACAAAACTCCAAGTTATAAGTAATTTACCTCAATAATTGTTAGACCGTTAAAAACGAACACATTTTATCAAATTTGTAAACCTGCTTCCCCGTGTATCAAAAATTACAATACCACAAACATATTTCTGCAATATCATAAGTACAATTGACTCTTTGCTTCACGTATTCAGTTTTTTTTTAATTTCTAGTACAAATACACAAAACTAAGGGTAGTTGGAATTCACATCAGCTGTATGATTACCAAACATATTACTTAATTGTCATCAGAATACTTGACGCAAAAGTGGATTAAGAAGAAGTCGCGGTTGCTCAAGAAAGACTCAGCACGAACAGGCGAATGAAATACTCGAATTGGGCGATTTATTTATTTATTTACGGTCAATGTTTAAACGTACAAACATAAGAAAAAATATGTTTATACCAGAACATATACACAAATAATTATTTTAGGAACATGACAGTGGTGTTATAGCAAAGAGCGTAGAAATATGAATTTACGAGGTAAACAGGGAAAAGAAAACATTATTATTAAAATTAAAGCTCTTCTTATATTATTTCTAATTTTGAAAATGTCAATTCATGGTGGAATTACATATTAAATTTTTTTTTTTTTAATAAACAACCCCTGTAACTTTATTTTGTCGTAGACATCCAAGGCGAACTCTAAGGAGGATAATACCCTGATGTGCACCTATTATAACATAAGACTCGTCAAAATTTACCTGTTACCCATAGTTCATGTAACTACAGGACAAAAACTGCTATAAAATTCATTTTAGCAAACAAGACGGAAATCACAGGGAGAAAACAAAACCAGAAATCACCATCTATTGAAACAAAAGCTGACACCAATGATTTTACATATTTTTTTAATAACCTATAGATTCAGTAAACAAACACAATGTAACCCGTCTTCCAGAGAGTAATAAACCTACCCAAAAGTAGTTTTTAAAAACATAATAGTAAACAGTACCGTAAGTAATAAAACAAATTTCAGTCATAAATAAAAACACTATTAGAAAGCAGGAGGATTCACTCCTGACATCGATGCTATATATACCATATATTTATTTTTAATTCTGCCACTCTGACGATGCCCGTGATAGGGTGAAACCGGTTCTGTCGAAAATATAAATAAATGGAAAAAGTTTAGAACTTGGGTCTTGAAGATACTCTTGTTGTAGGAGGAAAGAAACACAGAAGCCGATAATTCATTTCACAGCCGGGCTATTGAACACAAGAATGAGTCGTAGAAGCGACCCATTCTCATGTGATAAATGTCAACAATGTAAAAGTGTTGAGCGCTCGTTTGGCGTGTTTCTTGACTATGCACCGGTGCCGAAATGATCAATGACGCTATTTCCTCAGAGTACCTTTCATTGAAATACCGGTAGAACAAGGATAGCATTTCCACTTGACGCCTGTGCTCCAAAAATTGCAATCCGTTTGATAAGATAGGCGAATCTATCAAACGGACCACTCGTTTCTGCACAGAGTCAAGAGTTTTTTACTTTGGGGCTCTCGACCAGAGGTGGCTTCCAAATTCTAGAGTGGGACGCACTTGCCATTTGTACAGTGTCAGCAGTTGTGTATAAGTATCTGCGGGCTCTGTACAGTACGCCCAGCTTCTGTGAGGTTGACTTTTATTTTGTATACTTGAAACGTCGAACTGTTTAAAGATTTTCGTTGTTGACGTCCTTATGGGAAATTTTAAAATGTGCTCATGAGTCGGGTAATATGAACAATCGGAATGTTTAACAGAATAGTACGTTTTTTTTTTAAATAACAACAATGGAAAAAGATATCATTATACCGAGATACTAGTGCCAATAACATGACGTCTACATCCTCTGCAATACAATACAACCGAGTAACTATTCAACGGCATGCTTTTAGCTGAATTGCCTCCCTCGCCTGGGAATGAATGCGCCATCAACGAATGGGGGATATATTTTTTGAAGTAGATTCTGTCACGGGTCTCTAAAAATGCGTATGATCAGAAAACTCCATTTTTTTTTTTTTATTCCAACATCAGATACTTTTGAACTTCTACCGAAGCCTGATTGAGAATAAGGATTACCAGTCCATTAAAAAAAAACCACGAATATTTACGTTCTAACTTAAGCACCAGTCTTTTTTTTAACGTCTGCTAAATCTGTGCAGTGGCGTGCAGTCATAAAAGCCGAGAAAAAAAATCATCAGAGAAAATAGGGCAGACCCCAGACTGAGTTGGCATGGAGAACTCTAGTGCGATCGGTGAATTCGTTAAAGAGATACAGCATAAAACGGACGAAGTGTTAATAAGTCAAAATAACTGAGATTAGCCATCTGGGGTTAAAAAATAGGTTTCCTTTCAAAATCCACTAATCATCATTTGAATACATAATGAAACATGTGATTCAACTGTAGATTTTTTTTGTTTACACAAAAAATATATTTTTTTATATAAAGTTTGTATAGTTTGTAACCGAAAGATTTACCAATTCTTAGAAATATAAATACTGACGGCCTCCACGGTCGAGGGGCAAGGTTCTCGACTACGAATCCGAAGGTCGCGTGTTCAAATCCCGGCGTGCGCAAGTAAATTTTATTTAAATTATTTGCGGTGTTTCACAAGTAATTAATTTAAAAAAAAAAAAAATATATTTGCGTACGTTCCAGCGTGAAAAATACTCTGAGTATCGCCCCGGTGAAAGACGACCACTCAGAATTTAAACGTTGCTTGAAATGGTTTTTAGCCGTGTTTGGTGACAAGATCTGAATAGCCAGGTATTTCACCACCTTCCTCTTCCCCTCCTCAATACCTTCAGCCTTACAACATTCCCCAATTGAGGATGCCATAGTCTTACTGGCTCCAGACGGTTAGGAGTAGTTGAGACTCTTGTGCGGTATTCTCATAAAAATAAAAAAAAAACTAAAAGAAATATTCTGTTATACAAAGGTTTATTTAATAAAAGTGTAAATTGAATAACAGTGGGAAATGGAAAGCTTTCTTTTAATAATGACTCTATTATTTTATATTATCTCAGGGGTATCAAACAAGTCTCAAAGAATCATTGGTAAAAAATTATAATCATAGAGGGCTGAACAATAATCATCAAGGTTGTATTGAACGTGTATATAGATTGGATTAATTTAAACAGATAAAAACATATTTCTTTATAACCGAATATAAATTATAGCACAGAACATGCAATAACCAAGCCTGGTATTTCACAACACCGAGCCAAGATCCTATATTGCACCACAAATGCAATAGCAAGTTAAGATTGCACAACAAATGCAATACCGAGCCGAGATTTCACAACAGTGCACGTAATGTTCTGCCGCGACACATGTTCTATAAATAGCGTAAAAAGATACTCAAAAGAGCGATAACCGGGAATTCTAAATATCACCTCTATTGAGGTGCTGCCGAACGAAGAGCTGAAGATGTTGTAGGAAGATACTTGAACGATTTTTCTAGCGTAGAGATGGTGTAGTCATTTGTATTGTCAAATGTCATTGACAATGGTAAGGTAGGAACTTAATCGTTATAAGTTAGTATTAAAAATAAATTATTTTCAAGTCTCCTTATTGCTCTTGCCGCCCCCTTACTGAAAATCAAAGCTCCCTTGTAACATAAACGCTGTATCTGAAACGTCGACTAGATCTGACAATCTCGCCGACCCTCGACCCTGTCAGTTGAACTGCCTTTATTTAATTTGCGAGGCTGTGTTTGCGAATCCTTATCAGGTTAATGAAAAAAAAATGTTCAAAACAATATACTCAATATACGTGTTTACCACAGTGTAGTGGAGCACATAATATTAAGAAAACATATAGCTGTTCCTCACCATAAAAAAAACAAGATTCTTGTGTTTTTTGGAGAGAGAATATTGCTCAAATAATAAAGTTTGATAATAAAATAATATTCAGGTTTCACCGTACAATATGTATATTCGTGAAATTAGTTAAATAATATTGTAAAAAAAATTGATGATGAAGGATTTTTACAGTTCTTTGAGATAGAAATTCATGAATATTTTCTAAATCATTATTTTTTTTAATAGAGTATTCTTGTTTTACTATTAAATTGGTTAACCGAGTGTACAAAGCATTGCGTAGATATAACTTTTGTGATTGAAATATTTTTTTTAAATCACTGAAGTACATAATAATAACCGATTCTGAATGAAACACGAAAACGAAAAAAACCTCATAAAATAAACAGGTATCAGTTGGATCTGGGAATCGAACCCATGACCTTTGTATTGACAGAGTAAACGTTATAATGAGAATTATAAGATATTAATAAAATAAATTGAATATTCTTTTTACACTTGTAGAAAAGTCAATAGATGTCCCAAATAAATAAAAAAAAAATCGATAGGTATATCCGAGACACTAAATTGCAATTATATTCGGGTAAAACTTTGTAATCATCATAAAGATAGCAGCAAATAATATGGGATTTAATGGAGGATAAAATTGACAAGTCTTGAAGTTAAGGTATGATAACGATGAACATGGTGTAAATTGAACTGGTTTCATTAGCTCAGTTGGCAGGGCCTGGATTGGATTCCAAAATCCGATTGATACCTTTTATTTTATGTGTTTTTATTCAGTTTTGTGTTTCAGTTAACATTTGTTAATATTATCTTTTTCAATAATTAAATATTACACTCAGGTTTATGAGCTTCAATAAGTTATTAAAATAAATTGAATATAATTTTTGTCTATTAAAAAACCTTTGAAACTATCCATACACTTGTTTATTTCAGACCGGACCGGTTTCATTCTATCACGGGCACCTTCAGATTGATAAAATTAAAACTAAATCTATGGTATATATAGCATTTATGTCAGGAGTGAGTCCCTTTGTTCTTTCTAATGTCGTACATAGTGAAATTTGTTTTAATGCTTATTTTATAGTTAAAACTGCTTTCGGGTTGGTTTATTACCTTCCGGGAGACGGATTAAATTGTGTTGGTTTACTGAATCTAAGGGTTTTATTTTTATTTTTTAAATGTCTATTGTGCCAGCTTTACTTTAAGCAGATGGTTATTTCCGTTTTTTTTTATTTTTTTTTTTATTTCTGTCTTGTTTGCTAAATGAGTTTAATATCATTTTTAGTTTGGTAGTTACATGAACTACGGGTTACCAGATACAATAGATGCAATGTTCTTGTCGCCGAAGAGATACGAGAGTAGAAGTGAGGGCGTGTCCGTGTGCTTAAAGTAAGCATAATTTTTCAAATATTTAAATTCTTTCTTGAGCAGAAAATCAATATTTTTGGCATGTATGGGGTCCAGCGGTCAAAGCGTGCAAACTGATTACATAAGTTATCTTCAAATTCAATATTGAGAATTCCAGTAATATTATGGCGTTCGGACGTGAAAAATTAGCACCTTGTTGTAGACCCTACTATTAAATTCTCAGGGATTTCTCTCCTTCGGAAGACGTGGACCTCATTAAACCACAACTGGTGCAGTCACAACCGTTATGCGTATATGATGCATAAAGGATTCTGAACTTTGTGAATGTGGAAAATTCAAGTAACAGAACACATCGTAGAAGAATGTCCCCTTCATTGGTTTCTCTATGGCACATCTGTGTTGACTCCCGATGCCGTCACTGGTTGAATAACCTCAGCATCCCACTCTAACCTCCAGCTACTCCCCTCCATAAAATTAATAAGAAGAAGAAGAAGAATGATTTGATTTAACAATTAATTAATTAAGCAATTAATTAAAAAAATGTTTGCCTCGTACGTTGATCAAGAAATTCCCACAAATTTCATGTATTCCAATCATATTGCTGATATGGGAGAGACTGAAAAACTGGACATTAAGGGATAATATGAAATATCTGTCACAATCACTTAACTCCAGTCTCTACAACCAGTCTCAATGGTTCATTTCGATAAAGTCCTCGATCCAACGGCGGACACAATAAAGCGTCGGGACGCGGAATTCAATTGCATACTCGAACACAATTAAAATTCACTTGCCACCATGTCAGCTGCAATAAAAATTTTTAAACTTATTTTTAAAGGGGATTTTTTGTGGAAAATCACAATATCAAGGGGGTGTAATAGTGGGGAAAATATCGTTAAATAACTGCCTGACACCCTCGTTAATTCTTTGTAAGTGTAGGCAGAGGGAATGGAATGTCACACGGATGTCTTGGCATACGCTCCTTTGCTACATCCATATTAAAACATCGTCTCCTTTCGTGCAATATCGTAATTTAATACAAAGTGTCCGGAGGTTAAATTTATTTTTTATTTTTTTTTATTAATATTATAATTACATATATAACATTTAATAGTACAGATATAATAGCTAATTACAAAAAAAGTATAAATTTATTTTTCAAAAAATGCCCAACTCAATAGAGAAAGATTTCTCGTGTTTGAGTTGCGGAACACTGCCAACTAGCGACAGTAGCGAATAAATAAAAGTTATATGCATGAAAAGTACATGATAGTGCAAGCATAGTTATTTTTGCCAGGGGTCGTGCAATAAATTGGACATTATACTACATAATAAAAAAAAATAAAAAACATAGGAAACATATATTTAGCAAATTAAATGAGAAGAAAAAAGTTTTACAGGGGAATATATTTTTCTTAACGATTTAAAATGCGTCATTCTTGATTTTCCGCCAAAACGACATGTTCGTTTCTGTTCGTGGATATGGCATTGTTGACGTCACGCCGGCCAATCATCGGTGATAGCCATCTTACCAGCTACTGGCGTTTTTTACATTATAATGAAGTTATAGCCAGTATGATTCATTTTGGAAGGTGAAGTTTCAGGTAATTTTTAAAATCAGTAATTATAACCAAAAATATTAAAACGTTAAGTTTGCCATCGCACTTTCTCTAATGATCTCCGATTATTATAGTTTTTTTGGTGTAGTAAAATGTATTTTATCTCTTCTTTCTATTCGGAAAACGATTAATAACATTCTTATAATTTATTTAATTACTGAAGAAGATAATATTAACATAACCTAAATGAAACATGAAACCAAAAGAAACAACAGAAAATAAAAAGATATCAGTCGCATCTGGGACTCAAACCCAGGACCTCTGTCTTTCCGGGACAACCGCTTTACCAACTTAGCTAATGAGACTAGTTCAATTTATGTCGTCTTCATCGATATCATATCTCAAATTGAAGACTTTGTCAATATAATCCTCCATTTTTGAATCCCATATTATTGGCAGCTATATTTATGATATTTACAAAGTTCTTTACGAACACAATTGCAAACTAGATAGTGTCTCGGATAAATATCCGATTTTTTATTTATATGAGACATCTATTGACTTTTTACTAAGAGTCTAAAAAATATTCGTTTTTTAAATTTTTATATATTTTATTAAAGTTAAAAACCTCTTATAATTCTTAAATGATTGAAAACCTTCATAGACTACTCTCAGATGCAAAGTGTTAAAAATATCATTTTAGTTGTTAGATCTACTCTACTCTACCATTTTTTCCACTGTGACAATCACAGCACAGACTATATATAACT
Source organism: Halesus radiatus (assembly GCA_022606495.2). Lineage (NCBI taxonomy): Eukaryota > Metazoa > Arthropoda > Insecta > Trichoptera > Limnephilidae > Halesus > Halesus radiatus. Next base: position 26,001 of record JAHDVE020010350.1, read on the forward strand.
CACCACTAACGCGTTTTCATCGAACTGTCAACACCTATACAGACCCTTACGACATAATATTCCAAACCTCACAGTCTTGCATCAAAGCAAAAATATTAAGTTCTGAATGGATCTGATATTTATTCCTGGGAAACTATGTCTATATTTTGTAATGTTAAGTAACTAATCTACCTATTCCTATTCTACCCTGTTATTATACGACATGAATTATGTGCGTAAAAGACCTACGGGCCTTCAATAAATACATAAACTACAACGATCTAAAATTTTATTGAATTGTAACAATAATTTCAGGATTAAGTAATTCAAAAATTCACTTGTACCTAAGCTACACGCAGAAGGTAATATTTTTTCAAGCATAGAAGATATGTTCAACTGCACGGAATTCAAATACAAACAGACAATTATTGCATACATCCCCAAGAATTATTGAGATTTGTGTCCAGAGTATAAATATCAGTGAATGTGAGGTATGTTTTGAATATTCGCCCCTGTAGCTAAATAGTCCAGAGTATAAATATCAGTGAATGTGAGGTATGTTTTGAATATTCGCCCCTGTAGCTAAATAGTCCAGAGTATAAATATCAGTAAATGTGAGGTATGTTTTGAATATTCGCCCCTGTAGCTAAATAGTCCAGAGTATAAATATCAGTGAATCTGGGGTATGTTTTGGATATTCACCTCTGTAGCTAATTATTTGGAATGGTACTTACACTATGTTATTGCTGTATTTGCTCGTGAGAAAAATAAAATATTTAGTTGTTGTATTTCATGTAGGCTTTATGTATGTACTTACTGTGATGTATTTTTCACCCGTCTAACTATTGTAATTAACAAATTATGTATAAGCCTTTATAGGGCGTATATAATATAATAAATAAATAAACAATTCGACAATGGGGTGCCATAGATCGACATTTTCCGAACATTATAACTCTTAGTAGTATCAAATATTTAAAAAAAATACGTATTGTCAGCAACCACTTTCGCTCGTAACAAAGTCACTTCAGGTTTGGATTACAACAGAAAATATTTTTACCAATTTTATTTACATGAGAATTGGTTTCAAGCTTGGATTTTTTTTCTGTTTTTACTAAAAGGCTTGATGCTTAAGTGGACGGATACAGTTAGCTTTCCTTCATTCAGTTTCCACTCTGATCTTCAACGGAGTCTGGGGATGGACCAAATGCTTGTTGAAAAAATCCAGCTTTATTTAACATTTTTTTATTTTGCTTACGCGTATTTTAATGCACGAGAATAATTATTATACGCTTCTCGGGAAACCAGTTTAAGGCAGGGGTGGAGCAACCTAGTCTGAAATGTAAGCTGTGCACACGGCCGCCCGAAATAAGCGGCGGCCCTTTGATCAAATTTAAGTCAGAATCTTTATTTTAATCATTGTCTTTCTTTTATTTTGAATTTTAATTTCGAATTAAAAAAATAATAATAATCTCGTTTCGTTTTATAAATTTTTATATTCTTATTTTCCCTTTTGTTTTATTATATTCATTTCTCTATTAATTTAACGGTAATAGGTTGAATATATCTTATGTAATATGGCAGATTGGGATTGCACTATACACCCAGTCCTGTTGAATTAAAAAGTTAAATAAAATATAAATAAAACAAAATCATTGGAAAACCAATTGGAAATTGGAAAAGCAAGAAACAAATACCCCTGCCATAGGTCACACCAAATGGTTCACTACGTTTAGTGCACGGGTTCATGGGGTGTAGTTTGTTCAGGTTTTTGCGGTGGATGCGTCTGCGTCCTAGAAATTTTATAAGATGCTGCATTTAAAAAAAAATTCTCTTTCTGTTTCTTATAAAATGTTTTATGTTCTTTTTTCTATTGTGATTTTATTATTTGTCATCACTGCTGAGCGACAATTAAACTGAAAACTATGTATCTTGTGAACATTTATAACTGGATTATTAACGCTTATGCACTTCCCAATGCTAGTTTTATAAATATGATCATATTAATACTCTGTAAATGTTCTAAAATAATAAATACATAAGTAAATGTATGCATGACAGAGTCATGTTACAGACCATCCTCTCCACTATAAACATTGTGAGCTAGTTTTTTTTTTAATGGGCGTTTTAATCCCTTATACCGGGCCTCATTTTAAGGCTTGCCTGTAATGAAAACAGCGCTTCTGAAGGCTGTCGGATAGGGCTGGCGGAAGGCAGCAGAGAAAGGAAAAGGGGTGGAGGTTCTCAAGACCCTCCCTTAGCTTTACTGCCGGTTAACATGCGACTGAAATGGGGCACTTTAGGGGTAGAAATAGCGTGTATTATTCAATCCTGCACCTCCCCTTACTACCCTTACCCCCGTGTCGTAATAAGGGATGCAGGTCATTTGTGAGGTATTTTTCAGAATACTGTAATATGTATTATGCTCCGAGACGTTTAGGGCATATCGCAGGTTTTATCGTGTTTTACAGCGTCAGAGATTGTGATCTCATAAGTTATAAATTAATCTTTTGAAATGCTCAAAGTAATTTTGAGGTCTGATGAGAAGTTAGACGTATTTGGAAATACTAATGTCGAAAAATTATCACGACAAATAAGAAGGCGTTTCGTGTTTTAAGGGCAAGCACTTAAAAATTACCTTAGACATCACTTTGCATTATGCTAACTCAAGAAATACTACAAATGATTTTTCTGTGAATTTCATATGGGTAATTAGAAAAATGTTTTATGTTTAAAAATACAAAAATGCTCATATTGTAACCTTTTAAAATTCATGAAACACATACTAAAATAAATAATGGATTTTATTTATTTATTTTTAAATTAAACAAAAAAAAATAATTAGTCACTCATCTCACTAGGACAGTACTGCGTTGAGATGAGCAGCTTTACAATTTTTTTGTTTTTTTTTTTTTTAATTAACCTCAAAATTATTCCCACTATAAACAAGTATAAAATCCACAGTAAATCTTTAAGTTGGGCCGTAAATTTATAGATTACAATAATAATAATTTAATTGTAACCCAAATAACTATCATAAAGTATCTGTATTCCAATTAGCCACAATCATAGGGTGACCATATTTTGGTTAACAAGAAGTATTAAATATTAGTTTTGTTAGTAACGTATATCTTAATAACGTATTATTAAATAAAACAGACACTTTGTTATAAACAACAAATTTATTGTATTTTTACGCTAACCGGTTTCGCTTAGATCAAACCTCATAAGGGCAAGTATAATAACTGAAGAATAATTCATAGGTACAGAAAACGACAGGGTTAGACAGTTACATTACAAAAAAGAGAGAGAAAAGATAATAAAATATTAGAGGGAGACAACAGTTGAAAAGTATTGTCTGCGAGAAGTAGACAATAATAATATATATTATTACATTATTATTTTATTATTCCTGTCTCCCTCTTACATATAATACTTTTCAACTGTTGTCTTCCTGTAAAAAAATTTTCTCTTTTCTCTCTCTCTCTTTAATATATCTGTACGACAACTCTGTATTTTTCTATAGTTATTATTTTTGCCCGGATACAGCTTGATCTAAGCGAAACCGGTTGGCATAAAAATACGATAAATTTGTGGTTTATAACAAAGTGCTTGTTTTATGTAATATGATGTCAAACCACAAAGTGATTGCTCCTATGAAAATATAATAACTAAATATCTACATGATTCAATAATTTATATTACATGCAATAATTATTGTTTCATGATATTTTTATTTATTTAACATTGTTTTTATTTATTATTTATTGAATCTGTTGATTTTTGCTACATAATATTCAGTTTAACAAAGCCTTTAAGGCAAATATGTAAATGAAAACATAAAAAAAATGTGTACACAAACAATTAAAAATAACATAAATAAATATGTACAGTCTCGAAACATACAGGCACAATAGAAATACATAACAAAGTTTTGGAAGAAAGACATATACGAGTACCTACATCAGAATCTACAAAATCAAAACCGCGTTGATATCTATGAAAAATGGTTTTCCAAAGAGCATTTAAAAATAAGACGTCAGAACATCATTTAGAGATTTGTCCAGAACGCACACAGGTCTCAATTCCTCAGGTAACTTGAAATAACTGGTGAAAGCAATATATTCCAATGATTTCAGTCCGTATTTTGCGGAGTGTATTTTTGATATGTGTAGTTTGTGGTGTTGTCGTGGATAATGTTGGCAGACGTCGTGATCATCGTTAAGTTTTAAATTTGAGTGAATCATATTTAAAATATTGTCCTTTATCTCATGGCTAAACATTTAAAAATTCATTCTATTTATTTTAAACTTTAATACCTTCTCTCACAACTTATTCTTATTTTTGTCCATATTTTTAATTGTCTGCGCCTATATGTAATTATTTCTTAGTATAAATTGTATCCCGACGATGGAACCATTTATGTGGAAAAACGAATATATTTATTTATTAAAACAGTTGATTAAACAAAATATTATTTACTTTAAAACGTTCCCACAAAAGTGATTTTACGTTTATTGAAGAAAACAAACCGAATTGTCTAGAAATAGGTAGAGTTTGAAAACCCGTGAAGGCAATTTTAAACTTTTCACCTGAAACTCCGGTACGTATTTCATACAAAATTGAAAAGAAAAGAGTTTATATCTTTTGAAATCTTACGTATTTTCCTTACTACCCGTATAGAATTTACAGATGAATCATTCGTAGTATTTCCAGTGTTAACAGAAAACAATATATTTTGCCCTGATGATGGAGCGGTTGTTCCAAAACTGGTTGTGGGAAAAATAAATGTAGATAAAACAAAGTTTGATTTTTTCATTTGAGAATACAAAGTGTTTATTTTTGGTGTTGACCTTAAAAATGACATTTTGCAATGTAATTTACACACGTTAGGTTATTACACACATCATTAAATGAACATATTCACTTTGGAATAACTTATTGAACATATATAAACCTAATTATAATATATTTTTATCTTTATGTATTCTCTGATGTCATTGTACGACCTAATGCCACATTTAATAATTACCATTTTAAATTATTTGTGCTATATTCTTATGCTTGTAGTTAACTGTGACATGTAATTTTTGTTTATGGTATATTTATACCGTTATATTAAATAAATAGATATTTTTAATCATTGAAGATAATATTAACAACTCTAAAAATTAAACATTAAACCGAAAAGACACAGAAAAGAAAAATGGAAGGAAAAATGTAAATCTTGCAGTCGCGATGAAAAGATAGGAGCCAAACATATATCGAAATAACTTGAAGATGATCTTCACGGCTCTGAGATGTCGAAGTATGATAACGATAAAAATGACGGGACGGATTCTGGTAGCTGTAGCTTAGTGGAGTATAGCGCAAGGTCCCAAAAATACCATGGGGTCCTGGGTTCGACTCCCAATTGCTACCGTTATCCTTTTCTTTGCTGTGTCTTTTCGATTTCATGTTTCATTACGAGAGTTGTTAAAATTATGTTCACTGATTTAAAAGATATATTAACATTGTTTTTATTATACCAGCTATTGTGCACCCGGTGTTGCTCGGAATTATTTATTTTTTCTGAATAAAGTTATGAAGTTGTTGCTTGTCATTGGGTGCCATAATTGATTTGACAGTGAAAGTAATGCCTTGTGGCGACTACTACTATCTCCAAACAAAGAAACATTCATTTGAAAATTTTATTCCAAACCTTTATTTTTTCAAAATATATCTACATAATAATGTTTTAAAATAGGTACCTACTTGTTTTTTCTATTTTGAAAATATTCTACGCAAACAAACCTTCTTCTTTTGAATATGTAATCTGTGGGTAACCAGAGTGGTATATCAATGGGCTATCCTCAAAACGACATGACGGGTTCAATTTTTCCATATTAATTTTAAAACGTTATAGCCACAACTTATAATATTGGATTTCATTAAAACTCGGAAACACAGACAAACATTCATTTTTATATATATAGAGATTTGCGGCACGTTCAAGGGTTGTAGAAAGTGCTTCAGGCTTGAAATGGTTCTAGCCGTGCTTGGTGACCAGATGTGAATAGCCAGGTAACTTTATTAATAATAAAAATGATAAGTCGTAACACCGCAAAAAGATAACGTCTTCAATAATTGAGAAATTACTCTGTGGAACTTTTACTTAAATAATATATTCCTGTATTTATATATCGCCCAGGAATCAAACTAGTCGCACCTACCATATCGAACACAAATGCGTAAACGACAACCAGACTATGGAACTGTTATATTTTATTCATATCAACACAAAAAAACCCTTTTGACAAGGACTGTTGTACGCCAATACCTCGCTTTGCAGAAAATATGCATTTTTTTAAAATTCTTCGAAAATCGAAATCCGAATATGGAATTTATTTTTCAGATATGAATATAAAAAAGAATGCGTGATGCGTTCCGTTGGAAAAAGGCGGATGTGTAAATACCAGAATTTTTCAATTATTCGTTAGGAAAACAGTGTGAATGCAGGAAATTCAATTAATAGAGGAGTGAATGCAGTATATAAAAAGTTGTTGACGGCCGTGGATAATGTTTTTTTCTTTGTTTCGTATACGAATCTACAGTTTTATTACGAGCTTGATGAAATTTTGCACACTTGATGCTCATAATAATAGGAAAGTTACAAAGGGGGTGGGGATGGAAGTAGCAGTAGGGTAGTGGTGGGGGTAAGGATAGGGGTAAGGAAAGGGGTAGAGTTAGAGGTAGAGGTAGGGGTAGGGGTAGCGGTAGGGGTAGGGGTAGGGGTAGGGGTAGGGGAAGGGGTAGGGGTAGGTGTAGGGGTGGGGGTAGGGGTAGGGGTAGGGGTAGGGGTAGGGGTAGGGGTAGGGGTAGGGGTAGGGGTAGGGGTAGGGGTAGGGGTAGGGGTTGGTAGCTAGAATGTGTACTCGTATAAAGATGTCTGTCCCGGGTGGTGTTTGCTTGTTTTGTATAAAAAGCGACAGTTTTATTTCGGGCTTGATGAAACGATGAACGCTTGATGTTCAAGTGGAAATCTGCTGGTTAGGGGTAAGGGTAGGAGTAAGGGTAACACACCAAAACCTCAAAACTTTCCTTCAAAACAATCATAACCCCGGACAAGGCCGGGTACTTCAGCTCATAATATATAAAAAAAGTCACATATTAAAAAGACGATTGATTAATTTATGGCTCCATAGCAATCGATACACATTACAATGTGTTACAAAAATAGTTACATTGTTCCGAAAGTTTATGAGCCTATTGTAGCCTTAACCTCAATGTTCGAGAGTTTTTTTTATAGGGTTAACCAACAGTTTTTCAACTTAGAAGATGTATAAAATGAATACTCTATTGCCCACGATGAAAATAAATTTCAGTGGTGGTAATTAGAAGATTCCTAAAAGAAATGGAGTCAAATTTTCATGAAGCCAGAGCTCACTGTTCGGGTGGTTTTTAGTGGGCCAAACGATCAACAGATTCTCCACTTAAAACCCTCTGTTTTTAAAACTAGAATGAACTCATTGAAGGCATATAGGTCAGGATTCCATGACAATCGATCCCCCGACAGTTGACCCCCAGACAGTTGGCCCGCCGACAATTGCTTCACCTGACAGTTAATCCCTCCGATAGTTGATCCCTCGGACAGATGCTCCCCTAAAGGAGTATTCACTTTGTGGAGTTATTTTTAATAAATTAATTGAATATTACTTTGTATTCACCACTATCATATATATATCATATCATATATATACTATCAATATACACATATCACCACGTTTCAAAAGCGATGCTTTCTTCATGTTCTTTCTTCATTCATATGTATTATATATATTCCCGATAAAGAAAGCATAGCTTTCGAAACATGTTGATATGCGTATATTGATACAGTGGTGAATGCAAAGTAATTTTTAATTAATTTATTAGTTCATCTTTTAGAGCAATCGTGTTCGCTCAGAACTTTGTGTTCTAATACAAAGATTTCAGCCAATGCATGGAAAATAAACCAAAAGCATTGTATTGATAAGTACTAACATTAATCGAAACGTTACTTGAAATGTTTGGTGACCAGATCTGAATAGTCAGATACTTCCCTACCTTCCTCTTTCCTATGTCCCTACTCTCCTCAATACCTCCAGCCTCACAACATACCCCAATTGGGGATGCCATAGTCTTACTGTATCCAAACGGTTGGGAGCAGCTGGGTCTCTTGGGTGGTGCCTATTCACAATAATTCTCAAGGAAAGCATGAGATTGATAGAAATGATAGACGTCGATTAGGTCTCAGTAGCTCAATTGATATTAATTAACTAATAATAATAATAATAAGACTAAATTAGCGCAGTTTTATGAAGGTTCACCTCGAGTGCGCTTTCTACTAACTAACCTAACATAATAAAATTGTAAAATAATAGATATACTACATAGTATATCTGTCACTATAATATATATACATGCAAATTGAAACTATGACATAAAATATTCATGATCAGGTATTTACATGGTTTTTCACTGAATACTAAGGGAATTAAATAACAAGGGGAGAAAACCGCAAATAAATAAGCTGTGGAGGATTAACAGAAAAAATGTCCTGAAATTCTGTTTCTACGCACATGAATTTATGTTTTATATGGGATAGGATTTTTTGAATAATTTTGTTTTTAATACCCGTTTGAACTCTGCTAAATTCTGGATGTTAGAAATATTTGGGGGAAGCCTATTCCAGATGACCGGGCCGGATATACGAAAAGCGCGATCATAGTACACGGGTTTATTTGACCGAGAGGGTTCAACTAATCGGTTAGCAGCATTGAAATCTGTTGACCTCAAAGAAAGCTGTCTATCACCTGGGTTTTGTCGGACACATGTCAGATATGTAGGCTGTTGCCTTTCCGTGGAGTGCTTTGAAGGTTGTTAAGCAAATCTTGAATTCTATTATTTCAGGGCATCGAAGCCAAGTAAGCCAAGTAAGTAACTACCACACCGTTTCCCCGTAAGGGTACAGAAATCACGTACAGCCAAATAACTCGATTTTGGCTAATACTGCTGGCTTCATTCACATCCATACATCTTCTCATACATTATTTTCTTTTATTCTGACGCCTGACATGGCTCTTCTAAGGTATTTATTTTTAGGTTTCGAAATTGCTCCCTAACCTCAAAACAAATGGAACGTCATTCCAGGAATGTGGACGCAGTACATTAAATGCTCTGTCCCCAAATTTCCCAGTATTCGTACGGGAGGGTTCAACCGGTTTGCTCGACGTATCAGACTTGGCGGACCTGAGGGTGAGATGCCTCTGAGTAAGTATTTGATTCACTTGATTATGCCATGTCTTCTTCGAGCAACCCTGGCTTCTTCTTCCATTTAAATTCGTGTCATAATCTCCCTTACTTTATCCTCGTTCATTCGCTCTACTACCAAAATCATCCAAGCGTCCCTTTCTTAATCTTACTCATTTCGCTAACATCATTGATGTTATTTTCAATAATTAACGTTTTATTTAACAGGAATCCAATTACTATCATCCTCAGAACCCAACATCACACGTATTTGCAAGCACACTTTGGGATTCTTCCACGGAACGGAATACAAGGTTCTGATAACGTATAAGATTCATTACCGCATTTCCAGGTAAGCTTATCTTCCCGTATGGCGCTGTGAGAAGCTCAGGTATAGGAAACTCGTAAATTTACGAATAATCCGTTTCAAGGAACGTAATGGAATGCTCTAACGACGCAGGAATAAGGTAAACGAGATTTTTTAAATGGAATATTCCAGACGGTTTTCGAATTTTTGGAAACTGTGGGGCATGCAATAGCAATAGCATTCGCTTTTAGTGAGTTTGTCGAGTTAGCAATTCTCTTTTATGTAAATTAATACTGCATAAGATGTTCAACTGTCCGACGCTAGTAGGTCTATGGCCTCCCCAATAAGGAAGTCAAGTGAAAAATATTTTGGATCATTTGTTCATCTATATGTTCAAATAGATCAACAAACGTCGGTTCTGAATGTGTAAGTTATAAGTATACGTATAATATTAACAGTGAATAAAAAAACTATCAAACAAAACACCCTGTTTTGTTGTTACCATTGGAACGACGTCACGAGGTTGTTCGCATCTGAATTATGTTTGTATTAATTCATTCTGTGTGACCGCATGACGCTTGTGTGTGACGTCACGCGGTCACCGTTCAGATTCTTGCCGTTTATGTGGGCTTTAAAAAAATAAACTTTAACAATTAATTTAACTGTGAGAACGAACTTAAGAAAACTAAAATATAGACATAGATAGAGAAAATTGCCTGGAGCTCCTTATTGGGATGTGTTTTGAGGCTGAAGGGAAAGTGAGATAAAGATGAGGGGGAAGGCTAGGAAGTCCTTTCATGGATTTTAATAATAATAATAATAATAATAATGTTTTATTTCAGCCGAACAAAGCGGTGAGTGCAATACTCTGTCTAATATGACGGTCCTAATTCCAATTATTTTAAGGATAAGGTATTGTCCTTATCCTTAGGCTTAAAGACTTTTTGCTTTACCGCGCTTCAGGTTCTCTCGATAGACAACCGTCATTCAGCAAATAATATTCTTGAAAAATATCGACATTTGCATATACAAACACATTTCACAAAAAAACGACATTTGCATAACAAAATAAAAACTCAATGTTATCGTAATTATAAGTGTATCGAACGTGTCTACAGAGTGGATTAATTTAAACAGAAAAAAAAACATATTTATTATATTTATTTTTATTATTTTTTAAATGTATTATTTTTATATGGCAGACTCACCGCTTTGTTTTGCTGAAATAAACACATTATTATTATTATTAAAACCAAATATAAATTATACACAACACGTGCAATAGCCAAGCCGAGAGCTGGTATTTCACAACACTGAGCCAAGAGCCTACATTGCACCATAAATGCAATTTTTTTTCGTAAAGTAATATCGCGTTTTTGTAATGCACAGTCTTTAAGCCCAAGGATAGGGTCGACGCATAATCCTTAAAAAAAACGGATTCAGGTCCCTGGTTACAAACCTGGCTATTACATTTAAAGGAACGCCAAAATTTTAATTCTGAATAGCGATCTATCACTAGGGTAATAGATCGACTGAGAGTAGGTAACCACTAATTTGGTAAAATGGACTTTATTTTGCTCATGTCGGGTTTAGAACCCGCGACCCGAGTCAGCGAGCTTACCGCTCTATCCTGGAGGTTGACAGAACACATGTGTTCGTTCAAGTTATATTTCACACTTCTCAAAAAACCTAGACAGAAGAAATAAAATTATTTACGTCAGATTTCCACTGAATGGAAAAAAAAAACAATCGGAAAGTTAGGCAAGTAAATATATTATTATTTTGTCGAGTTGAAGAGCGTTTTAGGGAATCGAAGGAGAAAATTTAATAAAGACTGTTTGAATGGAAATATTGGCTGCTAGCGCCGCGGCGGACTTTTGCCGAACTATACAGAAGAAGGGAATTTATTAGGATGACCACACCGAAAAAGAATGTTGGAACACAAACAAATGAAATAATTTCAACAATACGTTTTTAAGGCCAATAGCACGAAATTGAAGTGGTGATAATCTCAGATAAAAAAAGTTTTATAATCAGTATGTAAAAAAAAATCATTATTTCAAAATTATAATTTGCTTCATAAAATAATTACAATTGTCTCAAACAACACATACTTAGGATTGTGTGTATTGGTGCATATTATGTATACACTCCCAATAGCGACGCCACTACAAGAAGTCACTGAAAGACAGCCTTAGTTTTTATAATTTCTTCAAAAGATTGGTATTCACTTTGTGGGGTCATTGTTAAAAAACGAATTATAATTTACTTTGTAATCACCACTTTTTTAATATAAACGTATCAACAGGAATATACAGAATATTAAATTTTATATTCAATTCACGTATTCCTGTTTATGGAACATGTTTATATGTATCTATTAATAAAGGTGTGATTACAAAGAAATATTTACTTCACTGCTGCTCCAGACGCTTCGGGATCTGGTACATAGACTAAAATAGGAGATAGATCAGTCATGGTAGCCGCTATGTATCCGTTGCTTTAGTAGCGGCCCTGTGAAAGTAGCCGCGAGAATGCAGTCCCGTTGTAAGGAGGATACAACCTTTGTGGACGACTTTTGCCAATTGGTGAACTCTGCTAGGCCGGGTATCGAATGACGGGAAAAGGCGATGGTCCAGGGTGTAGCAAAAATCAAACAATAGTCAATGTAGAAACAGGCAGGAAGCAGTGGATTAGAGCATAGAGTCGTGAGAAGAGAGGCTGGCGGAACATGAAACGAGAGTTGTTTACATTGTTAAAAATATGTGTTCCTAGTTACTAGAATTTATTAAAAAAGATATTTCCCTTAAGGCTCAAATTTGTCGAGATCAAAATTCACGGTGACACAAATCTAAAAGAATATAAAAAAAATGTACTTCTCTCTACCTCACTTAAAAAGTTTCTTGTTTTGCAACTGTTAATACGTGTTAGAATTAGAAATACACTTTTTAAGGTTATTCCATTTTTATTTTTGATCGTTACTGGTTTCAGCGTGTGACGGGTATATTCAGACTGGTATAATTAATGCTTAAACTATGGTTTATATACAATTCAGTATTGTTATACCATGCTATAACAATACTGAAAAATATAATATAAGTAAAATCATGGTTTGTTACCCCTGACACCCAAAAGTGTTTTTTCTCTTATGAAACATATATATTTTTAATATTTAGTACAATTGACACTTTTCAGTACTGAGTTGGCATGTAGAACTAGCACTATCGGGGCTTTTGATAGAGAGATAAATCATAAAATTTATGCGGTGTTAGTCGAAATGACTAACACTGCGTTTTATGGGGTTAAAAGTAGAATTTTTATAAATCACTGATTTAAAAAAAATGATGAAACATGTAATGCTAGCAACGTATATGTCTACGCAGGTACTATGTTCAAATGAACATTCACCGCAATATCTGTAACTATATTTAATATTTTCGGATACTTGAAAATTAATAACAATCCCGATTGAGTTGCGCCCTCGGGGCACCCTTTTCCACATAACTACTTGTAGGAGATTGGATAAAAACTTTATGAATATTATTAGAAAGTTGGCAATGTGGCCAATTCCAATCGATGATTTCCTTCGGCGGGAATTCTCGGGAATTTGGCAGATTTAGAATATATTTTGGCTACCCAAGGAGCACCTCACACCTCGAGGTGCCAGAATGGTTAATATTGTTATGTGGTAATGAAATAAGAATGATTGGAGATATCCTTAAGTGCAGTAATTTGAAATAACAAAAAGCATTGCTTTTTTTGGACATGGTTTAATAACATTTAATAACAAGCTTCCCCCAAATATTGCTAACATCTAGAATTGAGCACACTTCATACGTACGTAGAAATAGAATTTCAGGCCATTTTTTCTTTTGATCCTCCATAGCTTATATAGATGCGGTTTTCTCCTCCTTGTTATTCAATGCCCTTGGTATCTAGTGAAAAACCATGTATATAATGACATGTAATATTCTCTCGCTCTGTTGTTATTTGTACCTACTTGATTATTTACACCCTTAGTTTCTAAATTGTTATATTATAATATCTAATCTGCTACTCTTCAATATTTTAAATTACGGTTTTAATTTGCATACATGCATATGTGTTATTTTCTAATTATATTAGGTTAGGTTATTTTGTGTGGATTTTGTTGTTCTTTTGATATTTGTGTTTTACATTTGATTATTTATACCCCGAGTTTATTCTAAATTGTTCATGTAAGTGAGTCTGCTGCTTATGAATATTTTATGTCACAGTTTTAATTTGCATTTATGTGTACTATGATAACAGATATGCTATGTAGTATACTTGTTGTTTTATAATTATATTAGGTTAGGTTAGTTAATGTAAAGCGCACTTGAGGTGAACCTTCATAAAACTGCGCTCTAGAAATGAACTCGTATGGTTATTATTTTTAACACACATCCAATAAGGAACTCCAGTGAATTTAAAAAAATCAATATTGACCTTTTAACTTAAATTAAAGTATATTTTTTTTATAAACAATAATTA
>JAHDVE020010351.1:0-115564 GCA_022606495.2 Halesus radiatus
AAAAAGGTATGAGGGGTGGCTAGGAATTGGGGGATCTGTATGCCTACTAGTGATGGGCGTATTAATCCATCCTCTCCACTGCAATTCAAGGCGATGGACGAAGAGAGTCCGGCTGGAAAGATCAAGGGGTCTCCCTCAACCGGCATCAGATATCGAAGGTACGTTTTTTTTGTGGTAAAAGTACTCATTATTCATGACGCCGCACCATAAAGTTCAAATTTTTGTTTAATGGAGATATCATCCATACATAGTTTTCTATTTCTTGAAAGGAACTGGGGTAATTATAACATCTTCGAAAGAAAGGGCTAAAACTTTGATATTTTAGTTTTCTCAAACTCAAACTAACTAACCAACGATCACGCCATTTCTCCGCAAGAGTGGGCATAGAGGACAAATTAAACAACTCGATTTTGGTTTACACTTCTTGTTTCTTTCATAATCATATATCGTCACATAGATTCTCTTCTGATATAGCCCGACTCGAGTATTTTATTCACTCGAATGTTACATGTTTTCCTCGGGCATCCCCGACTTCTTCTTCCATTCAAATTCGCATCACATATTCTCCTTAGACTATTTTCTTCATTAATTTTCGCTCTACATGCTGAAATCGTATTGGCGTCCCATTCTTAATCTTACTCATTATGTTTACATCAGCCTTGCATGCTTTGCGAATCACCATGCATTCGCCTCAGAGAACGAATTTTCACAGCAATCAGTCTACTTTTATCCTTCCCCTGCCAGTTTCCCTACCTCACTGCCATTCATAAGGGTTGGTATCAGCATTCCATTGTAGACTGCTAGCTTCGCTTCTTCGGACATGTTTTTGTTAGCGCCAACCACGTTGAGCCCTCCATTAATGGAGCTTCCTGTATTCATCCTTCTTTCACATATCATTGTTTCCATCTCTAGTAAATATACCTCCCAAATATACAAACTCATCGACCTGCTCGAAGAGTTCATCATTCACATCTATATTGCACACTGTTTTCGTACTCTCTCTTTCAAACACTGACTTTAGACATTTAAAATTAAATTCATCATTAGCTCATTCTTCATGTATACTTCTTTCATCCTAGATACGAGGAACTCTAAGCAGATCTTCCATACTGTTAGCAATTAGCACCGCATCACCAGCGTCCAACAGGCAACATATTTTCAGATCACTCATTTTCGCGCCCAAGCCCACCCATTTCATTTATTGCGTGTAATCATCTACGTATATATTGAAAAATCACGTTGATATGACTTAATAATAATAATAATTTATTTAAAATGGAAAATGTTTTTGTTGTAAGCCACTTTATTTTATCATATATATACTCAGTTTATATATGTACATTCGTCAAAACGGTTGAGTCCAACTGAAACCGGTCGAATGCAGAAATATATAAAAAGCAAATAAAGTGACTTAAAACAAAAACATTTTTCATTTAAATTATAATGTCAAGCCACAAAGTGATTGCTTCCTTCGATAAAATTATTTATTTTTTCCAGAATGTGGGGAGGTTAGTGCAGTCCCACACATTCTATAAATTATCTACAAATAACATAGATAATATATTTATGTATATATTCATTAAAATGGATATGCAAAGAGAACATAATAGTTAGTGAATTATTGTACTTGAGATTGGTGGAGCTAATATATTTCTCCATCTTGCTTCTCTGCTGGAATCTGGACTCTGGCGGGATTCAATGATAATGGCATTTCCGGTTTTGTTTACCCGCTCTCTAAATCCCGCCACACGGGTTCTTATGAGGGCTGCAAAGCCAGGAGCTTGCCCTCCATGAGTATGTTGGAGGCACCGCAGTATCTGGAAAGACCGAACATAGCGCGGTAGTCGTTGTTGTATTGTACGCAAAGTCTTTCCATGCTACCCTTCTTGAAGTTTGCCCAGAGATCGCATGTGTAAAGAATAAGGAACTCCATCCCTTTTTTTTATTAGTAATGTTGACATCCAAACTTAATTTTCTGTTTTTTGTTTTTTTTTTAAATTTGTTTTAAAGTTCGTTTTCATGATTAAAATAATTGTTAAAGTTTCAATTTTTTAAAGCCCACCAAAACGCACGAATTCTATGTCTTGTTGGGTGTGACGTCACACGAGCCAGTCGGATTAGCGGTTCAATAGGCAGTTATATTTTATTGATATTGTATGGATTTCATACAAAACTTCGAGAACTTTATACTCAAATTTAACTGCTTTTAATTGAAAGTAACATTGTAGAATATCAGCGTCTCATTACTATTGTAGGTGCATTGTAACAAAGTGCAAAAATACATTAATATCCGCAACTGATTAACAATTTATCAGTGTTCAATCCATATCCAACTTTTTAAAAACCTAAACTGGAAGACTAGTGCACATGTTGGTAACAGAAATGCGTATAATGATACCGCCGCATATCTGATATATAGATACCGGGTTCACAGATATTAGCGTTCTGACCGTTCCGAGATATTTAACGATATGTTGGTATTCATATTTATTGAATAATGATTTGGTACGTGATAATAATAATAATAATATTTTGATGATTTTTATAGCGCCATTTTGGCGAAAATCACATAAAGGACGTTGTACAAATGTTTTTTTTTCCAATACTCTTTTTTTCATTATTGAAATTTAGTACAATTTAATTCATTTCAATATTATAATTCTCTTTTTAGCAATGCTTGTGTAGAGAAGCGGAGTGTACATATTGCATTCAGATGGTTATATATTTACATAGTAATGTTTCCTAAAGTGTCACAATAAGATGCTTAAAATAATAATAATAAAATGGTTTATATTATAATATTACAGAGTTGGTGGTTTAATTAATAGGAAAAATGGATTGCGTAGCGACAAATTTTGTTTTAGAAGTTAAAATCATAATATAATACACGTAATGTACAATGGGACGTAGCATATATAACATATAGCATAACGGTACTAGTGGTATATTATGTTGTCTATCTTATCACTAACTATAGACAGTCTATCATATCGATAATAAGTACTGGCGTTACTGACTGTGCTCGATTCATTCGATATGCATCGTTATCTAATATTAATAAGTCTTTGGTATCGTCGATATTTCTATAAAAATTATTCCTTCGGTGTCAAAAATGAAAAAAACTATAAAAATAGCAAGAAATGACAAAATATTACGAAATTTTAAATCGTTATGTCCCAGACCCTATTAGGTCTACAGATACCATTTTGATTTCAAATTGTACGCAAATTGTGTCTACTTCAAAAATTATCACATGATATATTCCGAAAAATTAGTCATTCAGGATTCAAAATCGATAAAAACGGAAGAAAGTTCGAAAAAAATTATTTTTTTTAATCTCGACTACAAATCCGGAGGTTGTGGGTTCAAATCCCAGCATATGCATGTAAATTTGATTTAATTAATCTGCGTCGTTTTACAATTAATCCGTTAAAAATAATATATATATATATATATATGTATATATATGTATAATTGTATATAGTATATTTATGGTGCGTTCCAAAGTGAAAGATGCTTGAAATGGCTTTAGCCGTATTTAGTGCTTAGATCTGAATAACCCATTATTTCCCCACATTCTTCTTTCTAATCGCCTTCCCCTCCCCATACCTTTTACCCTTACAACATACCCCAATAAGGGATGTCATAGTCCCATTGGCTTCGGACAGTTGGGACTCTTGTGCGGTATTCGCATAAAAAATATGAGTGTCAGGAGAATTCATAATGCGAAAGCAAATGGCAGGAGAATTAATCAATCAATGCAAAAATGACATGAAAAAACCCTTAACAACACCCACGATGAATAACATAATACCGATAGCCTAATTTATCAATATTAGGTAATATCACTAAATAACAGGTGTGATACAAAACTATTCCATCCACGAACTTTCTCAGCACGTGGCTAGAATTTTTTGGGTGCGATTTTAACCTTTAATGCTTTGAATTATGTATGAAAGGCAAATCAGAATCGCTTGCGTTAATAGCCCTGATCAGTTTTCTACGCATGCGTCAGATTTGACGCATGCGCAGCATCTGCAAACTTGACAAACAGTGACAGCAGTAGACAGGATTTGAATAGGTTTGAAAAATTGACGTAACTTTAATGGCTGGAAATAAAAATAAATATATCATACATTGTAAGAAATAACAGATTTGAGGTATCATTAGAAATCCTCCGCTTCCACAATAACTGAAGAAATAATCACCAAAGTGTCAATGACATTGTGTTGTGAAAGGATTAGATTATTAGATAGACAAATTCGTTAAAATTGGTTTGAATTTTCAAGCAAAAACTCTCCAGTAGTCGCAATAAGCAAACAATGATTTTACGGGCAAAATGAACACTGTAAACAGCAAAATTATAAGCCGTAAGCAATATTAAGAGCGGAAAAAAACTTATAATTATAATTATAATTGGGCTCAAAAACGGCACGTGTGACGTCAGAAGTGGTGGTACCAACACTTCACTTTTCACTTTTGTATAACGATTTATAAAATCTACGTATAATTATATACAATAAATGTTATGTATTCAAAATCGATGTTTGCTGATCTATACGAATATATATTTTTAAAGCCATTATATTTTTCACTGGAGTTCCTTATTGTACAAAACGCAATAATTACTGCCCTTTTCACGAGTTGACTGCAAAGCCGAAACTCTCTACTCAGCGTGTTTGACTTTACACTGAGTGCTTGTCTCTGCCTGTCGATATCATCGTCATCCTTCACCTTACTAGTAATGATGTGTCCTAGATAACATGTTTGACTTTTTCTACCACCTTCAGAAGCTGGCCATTTAAAAAAGCTGGTGGAATGCTTTTAGGACCCTGTCCGTATCTGATAATCAGTAGTGCTGTTTTTTTTAGTACACTGCAGTGTCTGAAAAAATGATATGATGCACCCGTTATCTACTTCTATGATGTTGCAATCGTCCATGTTCTCTGTTTACTTTATAAATATTTTATACACATGAGTTTAATAGTGATTTTCTGCTATGAACGAACAGTATTTCGGTTAAATCCAGCTGAGATATTATTAATAATGTTTCTTGCCTTTACTAGTATTTATTATTCCATAAGCCATCACCTCTTTGGCGAACAATACAGCCGTATAAAGTTTCAGTGTCAATGAGAACTCCAGTCATAATGCCTCCGAGTACTTTGAAATGCGAATTCGGAAGAGATTTTGAGTGAAACGTCTCTCGGCTTGCGACACTTTTATGATGAAACTGTTAAGTTTTTTCCCAGAAATACAACAAATAATACAAACGTCAATCCAAATCTCAGAGACTGAATTAAACATTTCCTTTGGAAGAGAAAAGATAGGCTTTCTGGGATGATAATTACCACAGCAGCGTTGGCTCGAGCGAAGGTCTTTAGATAATTTTTCTTATTTTCTGGAAAATATATCATGGGTAAGTATTTATTTATTCATAATGAGTATGAGTATGAACCTTTTACACATAACATAACATTATAATTGATGAAGCTAGAAATTAAGAGGAAACTAGGTGCGCATGAAGTATAGCATGGAATCAGAACAGTTAATTAAAAGCAGTTCAGTGACTGAGTTGGCAACGCGTTTGGGCGTCGTGAGTTCAATTCCTTGTCGTTGTGTTTTTAATAAATAAAAATTAAAATTATGTACTGTTTTAACATGTGGCTATGTATCAAACACGTTTTAGAAGTGTATCATAATAAATTTTCACGAATAATGTTCCTCGAGGAACTTTATCTTGCGTGTTTATTAAAATGTATAAAAAAATGAAGTTATTATTTTCGTAACATTTACGGGAAAGAGAATAGTTACTAAAACGCTCAAATCTCGGGGGGGTCTTACTTCATCACTTATCTTAAAAACACGTATTCTGAACGCAGCCATCCCGGCGTGGTTTACTACCCCATATTTATTTCAGATATTTGTAGCGATTATCGCGAGACATAAATCCGTTCATCAAACATTCATGATCTTTCCGAACGAATGCGAAAGGGAATTTCCCCGGAATTATATCGCCGAATAAGAAATTCCCACACCTGTGCTGCCTGGCATGAAAAATACATACACCAATCGCGGTCTCTTCATGTTTATTGGCTGTAAATCCCCGGATTGGGGATGTTTGTGGGAATTTCTGGGGTGTTTGGATTTTTTCCGGGGGATAATTTTATTTTTATACACTTGTTAAGTACCGTCGTAAAAATATCCGCAGTTAGTAGAAAGTGAATGGCGCCTGTTCGAGTTGTTTTTTTCGGCATAAGTTTAAGAGAAACGAATTTATTGCGGTTTGAAGGTCGGGGCGGGGAGACGTCTGAAACATTCAGCTTTTCAAAAGGTTGCTTTAACTTAGGTTGCCAGGGATGTCTGATGGAAAAAGAGCGTAGAATAGTAAACGTTACCGATTAACACTGTTTTTAGGGTAATCTTTTTGAACGTCAATGCTGCCACTTTGCTGGTATAATGAAAACTTTACATCATATACTGTGCCTATCATTGATATTAAATTGTACGTGCTGATGTTTGGATTGACAGTAGGAGGTATTATAAAATTGTACGTGTTGATGTTTGGATTGACGGTAGCAGGTATTATTAATTTTTACGTGTTCATGTTTGGATTGACGGCACGAGGTATTATTATATTGTACGTGTTGAAGTTCGGATTGACGGTAGGAGGTATTATTATATTTGTACGTGTTCATGTTTGGATTGACGGCACGAGGTATTATTATATTGTACGTGTTGAAGTTCGGATTGACGGTAGGAGGTATTATTATATTTGTACGTGTTCATGTTTGGATTGACGGCACGAGGTATTATTATATTGTACGTGTTGAAGTTCGGATTGACGGTAGGAGGTATTATTATATTTGTACGTGTTCATGTTTGGATTGACGGCACGAGGTATTATTTTTCTAGACAGGGAAAAAGGTTGGATTTACAAAAGAATGCATATCAAGTTATGGAATAAGACATTATAAAAAAACAGTTTGAGGTTAGGGTTTTAGGGTACGCTCTCAATGCTTATGTAATTATTTAATATATTCGACAAAAGTTCACGCTTTTTTCAATATTATTATTTTTTATCATACTACATGGCAAACACGATGAGTTATAAAATTCATTTAGGGACATAAGAAATTAACATAATAAAACATAATAAATTTTGAAACAAATCACAAATCTATTTATAGTTTTTGTGTTTAATTCGTAGAACTCCATTTAATTTTTTTATTAAATTTAATTTAAAGCAAATTTAATAATTTTATTATAAAGTTCTACAAATATTTTTAGTTTTTATTATTGTGACAGCTGTTTCGGCGTTCAGGGCCATTTTCATACCGCGGTTAATCCACATTGTGACGACTTATACATATGATTTTATTTACTCCCACCCCATTCTAATTTGGAGGGTTTTTTTAAATAATGATTTATTATCGCTAAAGCCTATTTAGTTAGAAAACAATTAAAATTCAGAATTATGTGAGGTTTTCACATTTATAATGTGTTTCCTCGTATTTAACTAATAGTGTTTTCTTGTTCAGTAATCTTTCTCTGCTGAAAATACCATGCATACCATCGCGTAAATTTAATATCATTTATACATGAATTAAAATTTATTTCACATTAATTAATTTATATATGAAATCCTCTCTCTGTTACAATTAATGGGACTCGATACATTAAAAGAAAGAAGAATTTGTTCAGACCTATTTTATTTATTTAAAATTGTTAACAACTTGTTGAACTCCCCTGAACTTCTCTCATTAATATGTTTCCATGTACCGGGTCGAACAGTACGCCACAAATTACCTTATCATTGTAACAATATAGGATCAAACGCTGAACTCAATTCCATAATGAATCGTCTGCATGTACTTGGTAATAAATATGTTTTAGACGATGCTATAAATATTGAAAGGATATCAACGTACAAATATTACTGTATTAAAGCTGTTTGTCAGCGCTTCGATCATAATTAAACTTACTATTGATTGTATTCACTCCTCAACACACAGTTTGCGCCATTGCACATTGTTATTATTTCTATGTTCATAATTGTAATGCACTGTTTTAACTTGTTTTATGTAAAAGCCCTAAGGGCGTAAATAAATAAATAAATAAATAAATAAATAAAAATTTATTTCCTATTAATATATTGGAGGTATATAAATTAATTTGGAATGAGTGTAACTATTTTTACATAGGAAAGACTTCTAGAAATTTCGATATTATAGTTAAGGAACACCTAAGGGGATTAAATAATAATTATTATTCTGAATTTGCAAATCATGTTTTAGAAACTAATCATTGTTTTTATGTAAATAAAGGTTTAATAATTTTACATACGAATATAACTGGTTTACAATTAGACATATTTTAGATTTTAGAAATCAGAAAAGCGTTAATAGTGAATTAAATTAAATTAATAAACAATTTTTTTTTTAAATACCTATCTCTTGAATTTATTTTCATATTAATATTAATAACAAAAATAATTTCTTTTTCATTTATAACACAAATTTGTTTTTCAATGTTTCATAATAATTTTTGAAAAATTACTTACCTACTTTAATCAATTTTTGTCTATATTTATAATTAGTCCATTCTTACATTATTGTTTTCTTTATTTTATAATTTTTCTATATTTAACATTATTATTTTTTCGTATTCTATATATTGCTGATGAAAAAAGCATCGCTTTCGAAACATGTGTGTATTAATAAAGTGAAGGATATAAAATAAATTTTAATTAATTTATTAATAATGACGCTACAAAGTGTATACCAATATTTTTAGGTAATTTACATTTAATTTATTCTTAAATTTAAAAAAAAAAAAATTCCCGCGTTGTTTTACTTTTTCTGTATTGTTTTTTGATTGGACTTGAACTGTAATGAGAATTATTAATTGATAAACTAAAGTTCTTAAAAACTTAAGACAAGATTTTTGTGCATAGCGCAAAGGGTAACAAATATTATTTTTATAAACAATAATTATTAATCTAAAACACTCATCCAAATTGAAAAAACCTTCCGAGCAAAGATAAATGTCGCCGGCAGGACTCGAACCCGCACCCTTCTAATATCCGGTTAGATGCTCTACCGTTGAGCTACGTCGGCTTATCGCAAACCCGCCAAGTTAATCAATATATACTAGTGTTCCATTCAATAATTACTGTTTTTTATTATATTTTCACCTGTAAACAACCAACTTTATTAGTATGAGAGAGGCTTGTAACAGCTAAATCCCTCAAATAGATGGCGTCGAGACAAATTATGTCTACATTTTATTGGTGAAAATTGCTTTGACTTGTCAAATATTTATTAATTGATAAACTAAAGTTCTTAAAAACTTAAGACAAGATTTTGTGCATAGCGCAAAGGGTAACAATTATTATTTTTATAAACAATAATTATTAATCTAAAACACTCATCCAAATTGAAAAAACCTTCCGAGCAAAGATAAATGTCGCCGGCAGGACTCGAACCCGCACCCTTCTAATGTCCGGTCAGATGCTCTACCGTTGAGCTACGTCGGCTTATCGCAAACCCGCCAAGTTAATCAATATATACTAGTGTTCCATTCAATAATTACTGTTTTTTATTATATTTTCACCTGTAAACAACCAACTTTATTAGTATGAGAGAGGCTTGTAACGGCTAAATCC
Source organism: Halesus radiatus (assembly GCA_022606495.2). Taxonomy (NCBI): domain Eukaryota; kingdom Metazoa; phylum Arthropoda; class Insecta; order Trichoptera; family Limnephilidae; genus Halesus; species Halesus radiatus. Next base: position 9,668 of record JAHDVE020010351.1, read on the forward strand.
CTCAAATAGATGGCGTCGAGACAAATTATGTCTACATTTTATTGGTGAAAATTGCTTTGACTTGTCAAATATTTATTAATTGATAAACTAAAGTTCTTAAAAACTTAAGACAAGATTTTTGTGCATAGCGCAAAGGGTAACAATTATTATTTTTATAAACAATAATTATTAATCTAAAACACTCATCCAAATTGAAAAAACCTTCCGAGCAAAGATAAATGTCGCCGCAGGACTCGAACCCGCACCCTTCTAATGTCCGGTTAGATGCTCTACCGTTGAGCTACGTCGGCTTATCGCAAACCCGCCAAGTTAATCAATATATACTAGTGTTCCATTCAATAATTACTGTTTTTTATTATATTTTCACCTGTAAACAAAGCGATAAGCGATAAGCCGACGTAGCTCAACGGTAGAGCATCTGACCGGACATTAGAAGGGTTCGGGTTCGAGTCCTGCCGGCGACATTTATCTTTGCTCGAAAGGTTTTTTCAATTTGCATGAGTGTTTTAGATTAATAATTATTGTTTATAAAAATAATAATTGTAATGAGAATGTTTATTTTTATTCTTTATTAATGTTTTTGAGTATACCTTTATTTTTTGTAGTTTAAAATCATTCTACATATTGTACCGCGTAAATTTGGCTAACTGTTATATTGTTTTTATATTAGATAGACCGTGATAAGCGTAAGTATTTTTTCTTCAATAAAAGTAAAATTACTTTGTGGTGTCATTATTAATAAAAAACACTTGGTGTAAACACCGGTGTGCACAAGAGGATTCTTATTAATTTTATAAATAATAAAATAAAATAAAATAGTGAACCTTTTAACAAATTAAAACTATTGACATCGCCACGTGATGGGTGCTTTTGTAACCGGGTCCGTTATCGTGAAGTGAGATGCATACAACAGTTTGAACCACCCACGGCGCCGGCCCGCCGCGTTGATCCTCTATGCCCGGACAGATACGGTATCTCATATCCGTGGAGAGACACCTAGCTAATAATGTTGTAATGGCGTGTATTACATTTGATACACTCTGGCATTAGGGGGTGGTACGATAATTTTTTTTTTGTGATTTTTGATTGCTCAAAAGTTCCCCACTAAATAACCCATTAAGGCGAATGAATTAGAGAGGGTAAAAATTATGTAAGCATTTTAATTTGTTTTTAAATATTTTATAATGTAAGGTGTAGTACACATATGTTCCCAAAAAAGCTAATTTATATTACCACGAAAAGAAATAAACCACTTGCTATAACACGGCCGAAGTGTTGCAAGTAGGGAACATCTTTATCTATTAAGGGGGAAGATTCAAATAAGGCGCCAAACGTCACTTCGCAGTATGCTAACGTAAGCAATACAACACATAATTTATCTGCAAATTTTTAACAGAAAGTTACGAAAGTGTCTAAGGTTTTCAGTGACGTAAATTCTTAAACTGTAATCTTTTATATTATATATTAAATACCTACAGTAATTTTAAGTAAAACGCTCGACAGTGCCTTCGCCGTTATGTTAACTGTACCCATTACAAACATATTTAATTAAAATCCTTCCACAATCTCGGAGTAAATAAGATCAAGAACCAAAAGCGTTTATTAAAAATAATTCAGTAAATCTAGATTTTCACTGTAATTCCCTCAAAGTTCAGGAATTTTTAAATTCAGTTCCGTCATACAAAAAACGTATGAGAATTTCTGGCCCGCGCGATTGTTGATAAAACGATTTATTTCGCCGGAGTAAATCAGTTGTGAGAAGTCCTTCAGAGCGAGCGGACGTTGATTTGAAATTCGATATTTCTGTCTGTTTTATGACGAATAGCTGGGAAGAGAGGTGTTAAACTGCCACCGGAATGTAGAAATTACGTATTTTCGATTTTTTTTTGTTATAATCACATTTCTTTGCAACGTTCTTTAAGATGGTCCAAAAAGTGATTAATTTATTATACGGCACAATATAAAAGACCTGCGCACTGGAAAAAAACTGACGGACGTGGTACAGATCTACAAGATTATATCTTTGCAGGCGGTCAAAAGCAAAACTAATGAATGAACGAATTATTTTTAAAATCTTAACATTTTTTATCACGATATCAATTACCATCTTGACGCCCCTGACTGCATATATAAGTATGCCGATCTGTGCTTATCAAAATCCATAGTTTTAGCGGCTATCTTGAATTTCTAGATATTCACACCGATTTGGTTAGAAAGCGGCGTAAGTCATGTTAGGGGGGTGCTGAAGTCAAATTTAATGTCAACCTGAGTAATTTCGATGGTCATTTTGAATTTTGAGTTCTCTACCGATTTGGTTCAAAATCGGAATTAAAGTGTTTGGAAGTGAACTGAAATCAAATGCGAAGAATGATAACAAAGAATGTTTTTCTTCATTTCAAATTGTAGAATCTTTAGCCTACTTTAAAAAATATTAATTAACCTTCACCGAAAAATTACCCCTTCACTGTCAAAATTGGTTAAACACTAAAAAAAAAATAGCGAAGTTTGTTTTTTTTATTTTTCGCAATTTTTTTTAGTGTTTAACCAATTTTGACAGTGAAGGGGTAATTTTTCGGTGAAGGTTAATTAATATTTTTTAAAGTAGGCTAAAGATTCTACAATTTGAAATGAAGAAAAATATTCTGTGATATCATAATAACATAGAATGTTTTTCTTCATTTAGAACAGCTGTATTTCGGACGATATTAGGTCCTTGGAGACCAATTTGTTTTCAAATTGTACCATCTTTAGCCTACTTTAAAAACAATAGATTAACCTTTACCGAAAAATTACTCCTTCACTGTCAAAATTGACCAAAACACTAAAAATAGCGAAGAATGACAACTTACAAAAAATTTGAATAATTTAGAACCGCTGTATCTCGGACATTATTAAGTCGTTAGAAACGTATTTGATTTCAAATTATAGCATATTTGGTCTACTTTGCTTGGGGGAGGGGCAAGAGGAATATAGGAGATTTTTGTGAAAATACTCCCTGTTATAGGTATTATTCACCTGCAAAATTTCAGTTTTTCTTATTGCCTTCATTGACTTGGTGAATTGTATTCAAGCTTATTGTGTGCGTCTGGAGTGGGTTGTAAATCATTGTTATCTACCTATGTTGTATTTTTACTGCTGTTTAGTATACAATATTGAAGGGCGTTTCTAAATCCCAAAAATTATCAAAAGACAAATAATTCTTACTCCCGATTAATAAGCGGGATCTAATTCACATCCTCCATCTTGGTTCCCAATTCAAAAAGCCACTAATAGAATAGCCATATAAAAAAGTATCCATTTCATTTCAACCACCTTGAATCCCCCAGTGGACAATCTAAAAACGGATTCCTTGATTCAAAATCCATGAAAATAATTCCCTGTGTCAAAAAGCTGTGCTTATAAGTATTTCTGAGCAGTTGGTCCACGTTACCCATTTCTGTAATATTTCCGAAGCTAAAAAAAAGATTATGCTGTGAAGAAATAAATATGTAAATAGTAACAAAATAAATCTTTTGTAAAAGGGATGCACTTTGTATGGCTACTGACAATAATTAATATATTATATATAAATTGAAAAAAACATATTCTCATCAGTTACCCTATCCTATTACCAACAGATCGACTTGCTTTACTTTGCAATAAGCTGCAAAAAAAATCCTCCCTTTTCCGACTGCTAAGTTAAGTCTGTCAAGCTTCTATTAATTTATTTTTATACAGCGAATAAACGAAAAAAATATAGAGCAAATGTTTTTTGTTTCGTATTGCATCAATACGCTGAACATTTTTTTAATCCGGAGTGGTCTACATTATCCACATTTCCCCAATCCTGCTGCCGGATTGCGGTGGTCCGTGGTTTTAAGTTTGAGGCCTAAAATTCCTAACGGCGGTGAATACGCGGTCTTATACTGGACCCTTAATTGTCTTAATGTATAACATTATTTGAGAAACTTAGTAATAATTTGTACACAATATCATAATACTAAAGAATGTTAATGTAACTAAACTACATATCTGTCACATATGCCAAAATCCCTTTATAAGTTTTTAACCAATTTCATTTATTTATTTTATGTTAATACAGCACGAGAGTCCCAACTAATCCCCGCTAACCGGAGCCAGTGAGACTAATCCCCAATAAGGAACTCAATTGAACAATGTAATGACTTTCAATACATATTCATATAGATCAGCAAACACCAATTCTGAATATAGAACTATAATTCGAATTTATAAATAGTTATTTAAAAATGAATAAGAAATCATCTCATCGTAACACATTGTTATTTTGGTACCATTGCATTTGGAACATCTGACGTCACTTGCGCATTCTGTTCGTGGATTAGTATGAACATTTTTATTTTTAGATTTTGTTTTGCATTTTAAAAACGTATTTTTTTAGTTTTGGCGAAATTTAAAATTAAATTGGGCAACTTCAAGCTCTATAATTATTGTTCAATATAAAAAAACCTGTTATTAAATAAAGAAATTAGAGTATTCATGAGCAAACAATTATCAATATGGATATTATGATAATGTTAATGCTCAATACTATTATTACTCTTTGAGTTAAAGTTAACAAAAAGGTACATCATTTTCTTACTTACGTTTAGTTATGGTTTACTATGAATAGAATATAAAATTATGTACGGTAGAGCTCATCCTTGTTTTGACATTTGACATTCTAACCTTAAAACTATTCAAAACCGACCGGCCGTAGATTTGGAGCGTTTTGGCGGTCTTATTAATTATTTTAACTATGAAAACTAACTTTAAAAAAAAAAATATATGTATATTTTTTATATGAATACCCCACAAGAGTCCCGACTGCTCCCAACCGTCTGGAGCCAGTGAGACTATGGCATCCCCAATTGGAGAATATTGTGAGGCTGAAAGTATTGGGGAGGGGAAGGAGAAGGGGAAGAGGTAGGTGGGGAAATACGTGGCTATTCAGATATGGTCACCAAACACGGCTAAAAGCAATTTCAAGCAACGTTTCAATTCTGAATGGTGGTCTTTCACCAGGGCGATACTGAGAGTATCTTCCACTCTGGAATATATAAATATACTAGTTATTAAGTTTGAACGTCATTATTGATGAAAACAAATAAAAAAATAGGACTGGAGTTCCTTATTGGGGTATGTAGTAAAGCTGAAATGTACGGAGAGAGGAAGGAGATATGAAGAGGAAGGTGGGGAAGAACCTAGCTATACAGATCTGGTCACCAAAAATGACAAAAGCTATTTTAAGCAACGTTTCGATTCTAAATGGCGATCTATTACCAGGGCGATACGATTACTAAGAGTATTTACCACATATCATGTACTAGTACATAATCCTAGAACATTGCAGGTTATTACACCTAAAAAATCATGAAAGTACCATTGATAAAGTAGTGTCAAAAACCTTGCAAACTCATTTTTGGTTACGAAAAATTAATTGAATTTGTCATCAATCGTATTCAGATAGTGGGTCACTCCCTATTTGAGTCAGGCGATGAAAAATTTAACCGTTCAATGAATATTTTAAGTCATAGTTTTAATTTGAATACATGTTTATTACAATAACAGTTACACTATGTAGTACATCTGTTATTTTACAATTATATTAGGTTAGGTTAGTTAGTATATAGCACATTTGAGACGAACCTTCACAAAACCACCCAATATAAATTAACTCTTATTATGACTAACTGAAATGACTGGAAATTGGAATGTTACGTTATTCAATTCTCCTAACTAGATAATAATGATTCAAATAAAACATTTCGAAAATAAAAAGTATTTTTATTTTCAAGACATGAGCAAACTTTTATCCAGTACATATTTGTTTACATCATTAGTTTCAGCCAATCACGGCCGTCTTTAGACTGTTCATTTGTTTTTTAACTGCGGTTTATATACAATATTTGGGGTATCAGCGGTGTAAACTATGTAAATCAATATAAGCAAAGCAATTTGGGTGTCTGTGGGACCCGGGGGTAGGAAAAGTGTTTCTCCCCTACTATAACTATTTGTATTTACAAATTCTTTTAATTCTTCGTATGTATTTTTCTTATCATATAACGAATATAAATTTAAAATTTTATCCCGAAATTCTTCACTGCATTTTAAACATAAATTTCCTTTCTCGTAATGAAATAAAACTGGTATATTATTGATGATATTATAAATTTCCGTAAGATTATAAAAAATACCTGTCCATTCTCCGGAGGGTGATTTTGAAAATAAGGCTGCCCAATATTATAGGGGTTGGTAAATATTAAATACGAAGGGAAAGGCCCGGTTGATATCAAGATGGTAAGGGTAAGAGTACCTGACGTAGAATCATGTCAAGATCACACAGGTGAGAAGATTTAGGCGAACTAAACGTATTCCTTGACCTGGGGGTATTCATGTTTTCTTTCAGACGCTGATTCCGTTTTCTACCCTACTTTTCTACTCCCTCAGATAGATGTAAGCCCTATACCAGTTATTATACCTATGCTTGCTCAAATTTAATACTTGTTTTGGAAGCCTGTTGGATTGAGAATGATAATCTTCAAAAGTTATTGAATAAAATGAAAAAAATTCATTGCTTTAAACCACTTTAGTAAATTTATGCATTTATCGGTCTGTTTCGTTTAATCTTAACCACTGTCAGGGTTGTAAACATATAAACTATATTACAATACAGAGATATATTAAGATGAAGACAGTGAAAGGGGGAGGGGAAGATACAGTATATTAGAGTAAGAGAGGACAAAGCATCAGAGATGGGGTGGTAGACGGATGGGTAGAAGGATAAGTAGAGGAGTTGGGGAATAGTTAATGTTAAATGGGAAGAAAGGAAATATCCTTAAAATAGGACTTTATGTTAAATCTAATTGTTTATTTAAAATTTGTAAGTTATAATTTTATAAATTGATAAACTAAAGTTCTTAAAAACTTAAGACAAGATTTTTGTGCATAGCGCAAAGGGTAACAATTATTATTTTTATAAACGATAATTATTAATCTAAAACACTCATCCAAATTGAAAAAAACCTTCCGAGCAAAGATAAATGTCGCCGGCGGGACACGAACCCGCACCCTTCTAATGTCCGGTTAGATGCTCTACCGTTGAGCTACGTCGGCTTATCGCAAACCCGCCAAGTTAATCAATATATGCTAGTGTTCCATTTTAATAATTACTGTTTTTATTATATTTTCACCTGTAAACAACCAACTTTATTTGTATGAGAGAGGCTTGTAACGGCTAAATCCCTCAAATAGATGGCGTCGAGACAAATTAGTCTACATTTTAACTTGGCGGGTTTGCGATAAGCCGACGTAGCTCAACGGTAGAGCATCTAACCGGACATTAGAAGGGTGCGGGTTCGAGTCCTGCCAGCGACATTTATCTTTGCTCGGAAGGTTTTTTTCAATTTGGATGAGTGTTTTAGATTAATAATTATCGTTTATAAAAATAATAATTATAATTTTATAATTTGATATTTCTAATGCTTCCAAGTTATTAAGGCGCAAACCTATTCCGTTTTTATGATGCATTACTTGCACTCGTACAAGCAAGCCACAGAGCGGTTGCAATAGAAATGATTGGATTACATTCTTTATTTTTGTTTTTTTTTTTTTTTTATTTTGCCTTGAGTAACTGCCAAGAGGCGTTTATTTTGTAATAATAATATTTGGATGATTTACACTTTTTATATATTTTTTTATGTGAATACCGCACAAGAGTCCCAACTGCTCCCAACCGTCTGGAGCCAGTGAGACTATGGCATCCCATTTTGGGGAATGTTGGAAAATACCTGGCTATTCAGATCTGGTCACCGAACACGGCCAAAAGCCATTTCAAGCAACGTTTCAATTCTGATTAGTGGTCTTTTACCACGGCGATACTGAGAGCATCTTCCACTTTGGAACGTGCGCAAATATACCATATATTATTTTTAATTAATTAATTGTGAAACAACACAAATTAATTTAAATGAAATTTACTTGCGCACGCCGGGATTTGAACCCGCGACCTTCGGATTCGTAGTCGAGAGCCACACCCCTCGACCATGGAAGCCATCGTAACATAGCGCTGTCTTTGTGAAAAATAACATCAAGGTGATATACGAGTATATTGCTTTTTCAGCAAAACGTGGATGTAATTGTTATTGTTCTGAGCAAACTAAATATCCATCTATCCACCACATTCTAACTGAACAAGGGGTAGCCAGTCGCACAGAATGCCGAACTTCTTTATTATGGCAGGTACTTTCTTCTTGCTATGACTTATTACCAATCCAAGTATTTAATGAACTTGATCTATCTTGTTTGTATTCCTGATCATTACTGATTTATTCTTGCTTTCTCTTACCCTCCGAGTCTGCGGATGCCCTCATACATCGTTCTCCGTTTAATCGGTGGGCATGTGTAGGCCGAAAAGCCTCATTTCTCTAATTAATTAACTACCCATCACGCCGTTTCTCCGCGGGAGTAAGCAGAGAAGACGGACTTTTGACTTATCGAGCTTTCAAACACATTTCAATGGTTACTTAAAATGGAAATGAAAGCGAGGCTTTTATGAATATAACAGTTCGTAAGACGTTAATGTATTAAACGCTATGTTTATTTGAATTGTAAACTTACAAAAACAAAATTTTGATTGAAAATCACCCGTTAGTAAAACTACTAAAAAACTCCTACAAATTTTACTTCATAAAAATGGAATTATAAGATTAGAGAATTTAGAAGTATTAGAGATAAGAAAAGCCAAAAACACTACTAATAAAAATCACCTTTAATAAAAACCCTATACTAAAAATGTTCCCAATTGGCAAAGTACACTCCCTTCCCAGTCCGCAACCTGCACACTCCTCTCAACTAATTTTTTTTCAGATATAAAAAAAAGAAAATGCTTTTGGCAAATCTTTCAAACAGTTCTAACAGAACTTTTTCTACATCAAATAAATAATAATATATTATAACATAATGCTGACCAACTCCCTCGACAGGAAGTAAGCAAGACATCTCCTTGAAAGTGAAATCCCACGATAATGATAGCATAACTTTAAACGCGTAATAAAAACTTGAATAAAATATTTTAATGGCAGTTTGGCTCCTTTATATTGCCTTGATTGTTTTACGGCTGCAATATCTTTACTTTAGTGGCTTCACTCGACCCCTTTCCCCTCCCCAGTCCCGGGGTAGCCAGCCCATTAGCAGTTAGCTCCTTTCACTTTCCGCAAACACTCTCCTTGCCCTATTATACAAATTACTGAAAACAGTCGAAATAGCTGTCAACTATTTCTATTACTTTAATTTGGTTTTCTAACGGTCGTTAATGGTAGTGTGAGATCATTTTATGATTTTCGTCGTGCTTTAAACTGGGATAATGTTTATGATTCAACAAATAATTAGTCATTTTATAGTATTAATGAATATCACAGCATACGATTTTCTCAGTTAATTGTTCGTTATTTAATTATATCGACAGCTCTGAACTGAAAATCTGTACTGAACTTTGGGTATGCCGATTCGATAGAACACTCATGTCGCCAACTTACATAATACCTTTCGATTTAAAGGCTCTATTCTAAGTTCAACTTTAGAATGACCTGCTACAGTTCCAAATTTGGTTCCTACTGCGCATCACCCGCGCACGGCTGCGGCAGCGATGTAACTCCGCCCATACTCGTGTTTCTGAGATATTAACCCATTCATGCCGTGTGATAAAATGGATGTTCAGACCGTTAATTATATATTTTATTGATAGTTATTAAAAATGCAACAATATCGGCAATTATTTTTTCTTGAATGTGGATAGACTCTGTACTACATTAAATTTCTGAATTTTGGTGTTGATCAAATATATTTATTTTGATAGATGGTATACAAACCTCAATTCATAATAATAGTAAATGGAATTATTTTTATTCGACATATTATTGATGTAATTATTGTTATCGAGGAAAAAATTTGTAATGTCGATCAAATTTTTGATGAACTCGAGGACAATAATGATGATTCATTAAGCTTCTACATTTAAATTAATCGACTTTTTTTATACGCAGAGGATGATATTTTCAATTTCGGATTGCTTCCTTATCCGATTTGATGAATCTGATGACACATAATATCCAATATGTATATTGTAATATTATCACCATCATTATTTAATTGTGTTTGTAGGTTCGTAATACAGAATTTAATGAAAAAAAAAAACTTTAATTAATTTTAATACTCGGTGTGAATATGTTAACGTGGGTACAGCATCGCGGAGAAAGTAGTGGGGAAAAGGGGCAGGACATGCGCGCTCACAGGTCATTCTTACGACAGATAGAGAATACATGAAATAAATATACACTTTGTTTTCACGCCTTTATAAATATACATAGATGTCTACATGTTTCGAAAGCGGTGCTTTCATCAGGAATAAATTAATACATGATGAAGAAAGCATCGATTTCGAAAAATGTAGATATCTATTTATATTATTTTTAAAGTGGTGAAAACAAGGTGTATCTTTAATTCATTTATTAATAATGACGCCACAAAGTGAATATTGAGATGGACCTGCTTTTCGTGAGACTGCATGGCCCGCCCTTCCTTCGTTATTGATTTAATTTAGCAGTAGACTTCTGTTCACGTCACCAATTGAGGTGACTCCTCTACTGCTGCCTTAAATTTTTCTAGCTAATGTGAACGGAAAACTCTATGTAATTTTCCTTTCAATTGGAGGTTTTTCTCCTCCTTGCCAGCGGGTGATGACTAGCTCTATGCTATTTTCCGGGAGTGTCGAATGTAGACGATATTGCTCGCGGAAAAACCTGATTTCGCGATCGAGCTTTTCCTTGAATCTACGTTGTGTACCTTTTTGTTTCAGATTATCAGAAAAACAAGATCTCATTTTGTGGTAATCTCAAATTTTTTGCAGCCTGGACAGTCTCTCGCATACCATTGACAGATTTATATTCCTAGCACGCCTATCTTGGACTTTGATATTCGTTTATGGTCTAAACTCACTATTACTACCCTAGTATGTAATCTACGTTTATTTTCTATAGGTTCACTATAAGTTTCCAAACTTTGTCCCTAAATTTTCTATTTTAACCCTTCGTGAGTTTTGACGGGAAAACCTTAGCTTCTGGGCTATATTAATTTCAATGTTTCTGATATTTTTAATACGACCTGGTTACTTTTTTAAATTAGGTATACATACATATAATGATCATATAATTATCGGCTTTCTTCATCGAACTTCGTGTTATTCTACATTAATTAGTTTGAATTTTTTTCATTGCTTAAAATACAGTTTTACTTGTTTTGGCGCCGTCTCCAGCCTCTCCTAATGTTGGGGAAATTTTTTTTCAGTTTTTTTGTTATGATAACTGATCGAATACCGTTTGTTTGTAAACAATTCGGCTCCAGACCAACCCCTAAGTACTTGGATGGCCACGTTTTCGTTTGATAACCCTCTCACCACTAATGCATAGGCTGGACGACTGGTATACGTAACCTCTTGACCTTAGTTCGTACCTTGTTCCGGTTCCATCCCCTATACCGTGACAGAAAAGGCGCCTTCCTTCCTCATGGGTTGATTCCTCCGAATTACCGTCCTCCAGATCAGCTACATTTAAAAAAGATCAAACCGGCTTCGTTCCCTCGTCAAAAAATGTGAGATATTTGCGATTTTCGTAAAGTCCGGGTCGAAATTCCGTCCTCCGTATCAAGAGTTCAGAAATAACGACGCTTACATTCTCAGAATTTATCTCGGTTCAATCGACAGTACACATAATAATAATAATAATAATTGGATGATTTGTATAGCGCCGTTTTTGTGAAAAATCACCTCAAGGGTGCTGAATCACCTCAATCACATCATATACATATGTAAACAATACGAGTTTTTTATAATCCACAATACTCCAGTTTTTCCGGAAAATCCTAGACCTGAAATCTCCAACACAGGTCGTGAATCTGAGCCAGATATTCAGAAATCTTACATATGAAAATAAATAGAAATGATTATACTATACACATAATAGATTATGGTTTTTGTTTGGTTTACAAATTTATTTGATGAGGCCCTGAATACCTCATGTAGTTCGAATTTAATTGTAAATTGGTTTTTTTTAGGGAAAAGGGTGGATTCCAAAAAACCAAATTTCTGAAGGGCCTGAACCTTGAAAAACGTAAATCGAAGATAAAATTAATTTTATAGCATAACTCATAAACGTTTTCGTCGACGAACGATTTCGCTTATTTTTTAGATTTTTTTATTATTGTTGGTTCGGTTCGTTCTTTTGAACTCATCAATATGTTCGAAGGAATGTAGAATGTCCTTGAGGTGATTTTCCCATGCAAACGGCGCTATATAAATAGCTAATTATGTAACTACAAGGACGTAGTCAATAATGAATGATGGTTCGTCTTAAATATAAAAGTTATTTTTCTATTAATATCGACAATTGTACGAGTACATTTTTTTGTTAAAATGTACTGAAATTCGATTATATATGTATATTTATACATTTCAATAAAGGGGGGGGGGGACTTGGAATGACCTTGTTTATATAGTAGGCCATTGAGATATGGTTTGTTTACTTTTAATGTCTGAACTGAACTAGTGAACTCCGTATGACGAATTGGTTACCTAATCTGACCTATATAGAGAAGTTATTTATGACAATGAACTAGGTTGACCTATATTCATAGAATGTGCATGGATGATGTTTTATCGTTTTATTTAGAAAGGTAATGACTTTTGAATTAATAAAAATCACCCTTACAGAAGAAATTTTCTTCAAAAAATTAATAAAAATCGTTTGGAATGGTAATAATTAGTAACGTTAATTTTGATTTTAGAAGTTAGATTTAGAAAAAAAATGTTATAGATGTATTGAACATTTTGTAAATATACATTTACAAATAGACATAAATATACCGGTAATATTTTATATAGATATATTAAACATTTTGTACATATATATTGTCACAAAGCAGAATCTCTAGATCCTGTTCGTAAGCACATTTGAATTTGCAATCTTAGTAGAGTTCACCAATAGATCTATTATATAGAATGTTCCCGACTAGCTCACCTCAGGGTAGATGGATGTATATAAAAAACGATACATCCATCTATTAATCGTGTTGTCAGTTCGTTGATGGACGATTTTCGAAATTACCGCTTAGTTAACATTAATAAAAACTAATACATATAAATAGAACCAGGAATAGGGAATTCAAAACAAAAACAACTCTCTTTTGCTATTTAAAAATACCTGACAGTCAGGTCTATATTTTTATAACTGCTACTAAAGGCTTTAGGAAAAGCCTTAAAATTTCTATGGACGCCTTCAGATTATTAAAGGATAGAATGAAATTGAGAGATTTTAAATGATTTCATTTTATCAAAAAGCAAAAGGGAAATAAATAAGTAAGTAAATTGGGGAACGATACCAGTTTTCGGTCGCAGAATCGGGTGACAGGATGGCTCCGCTCTCCAAACTTGAGTGAGCCCGCCCTGTCTTCCCAAAGCTCCCCTGCGGTCGCTTTCCCCCCTCCCCTTCCCATAACCGAGCGGCTAGGAATTTATTATCATGGACAACCAATGCTTATCTATGGTTAATTCTGGGTCGGCGGTTTGTCAACCTTAGTTGTTAGGGACTTGCTTCATAACAATATTTATACGTAAATAGAAATAGAATTTCTTTCACCACCCGGCCGCTTCCTGGGGTAACTGAAAAACATAGGTAATGAATTATTGGTTGACTTACCGAATTCAACCGTTTACATATTTTTTCCAATAGATGGGAGCTACACGCCATTATGAAATCGGGATTTATTGAATTTTCCTGCCTAGTATGTTTATATCTAATGTAAAATTATATTCCTAATAATTTATCTAATCCTAATTTTCTCAATTATAAAATTTATTAACCCTTCAGTCCTCGAAACTCTCGAAGTTATTGCACTTTAAAGATATATACAACACACTCCCATCTGAATTTTTGTCAGTTATTGACAGAGATTTCCTAAGACATTAAATCCATATAGGAGATTATTTTGCCGTGAGCCTTGACATAGGCTTTAAGGGAAATTATTTTCCTCGTAGCCTATGCCATCTTTGGGGATTTTATGTGGAAGGTTTTTTTATGTTCGGGGAAGGAAAAATGTATAAAAGGTGTTTAAGAATTTGAGGGTCAGTTTATCCAGGATTGATTGTCGTATTAATACATCCCTTCAACTGGGGTGCAAGGCGATTATAATTTAGCGAATGAAAAAGCCGCGTATTTTCATCGCTCTACATCTCCGTGGTAAAATATGGAACCTACCAAAAAAAGCTATAACGTCACTTTACAAAAATTATATGAGATTCATTTTAACCCATAACTTCCACAGGCACAGGAATAGTGGATGGGCTCGAGACTGTATTCAAGGAGCTTTTTACAGTAAGTTTACAATTTATGACGAATACTGTGCGCGAATATTCACTTACCACAAAACGGAAGGAACGAACCGCATATCGCTTGTTACCTGATTTTAATTAACCTAAGATAAGAAGAACTCTCATTATACTATAAAATACTAACTGCAGTACCCGGCGTTACCCGGGGTTATGAGTGGTTTGGAGTAAAGGTTGTGATATGTTACCACAATCCCTACCCCTACCTAATCATTTTCCTCTTATTTTGAATCTCAAATGTGCAAAAATTCATCAAGAAATACCGAAATTCCTCGTTAAAGGGGGGAAACGGGGATGGGGTGGTTTTTAAAAATCTCACGGAAACAAGAGTTCAAAATCCTCGGATACACTTCTTACTTCATTCACATTCATACAACGTCTCATGCATTCTCTTCTGTTTTTCCGACTTGTGACATGGCCCGATTCATTTGATTCACTTGATCGTACCATGTCTTCCTCGGACACCCCCGAGTTGTTCTTCCATTCACATTCACGCCATATATTCTCCTTATACTCCTTGGTTCATTCGCTCTACATTCCCAAACCATCTAAGCGGCCTCTCTTCATCTTACTCATTACGCTTACGTCAGCCTTGCATTCTTTACGAATCTCAACATTTTTCACACGATCAAGCTTTGTTTTTTGAATAACCTGATAATATTTTAAAATCTCCTACTATCATCAAACTAAGCAGAAAATGTTGCTTGTGTCGTGATGGAGAACTTAGCCAGCCGAGGAATTAAACTCCCGATGCCTGGCTGGAACCCAGGCGCGATGCCAACTCAGTCACTAACCGGTCTAATATATTTTATTTTCTTATAGCTTCCAAATTAAGGATCGTATTGAAGAACGATAATTTAAAATGGGCAAATTCACCTAGATGATTTATTACGTACTTAGGTTTTACACATTCGAATATCGCGATATATTTTAGTTGGTCAGGACTTTAAACATGAAACATAATAGTCAGATTAATGATAAAACGCTTAGTTTTACGATGAATAGAGCGCCAACAGGTGTGTGTGCCGAGTAGATATCCACGTGACGGAACACAGGGAGTAGGTGGTCTCTAAATACATCTGTCAAAGCCTCCGCAAATACGGAACCTTCTTTCCGGGACTTTTTCTGGACAACTTGATCCTAATGGATTTCGCTAATGGTGTTGCAGCTGTTTACTGATACAGATGTTTTCATTTAAACCTGTTTTTTTCAATGGTAATCGGTTATTCTTATAATATTTATTTTTTTCTATTTTTTTAATGTATATTAAATAATATTGTGTAATAACAAATGGCAATTGAAAGTATTTAAGCAACTGAATTCGTTATTTTTTCCCAGCTAGGCAGATTACCTGTTCTCGGGAACCAAATGCTCCAGTTAATTTAACGTAAAATAAATTGAATAATGTTATTATTAAGTTCTGCAAGTATTTTTATTTTGTATTATTCTGACAGCTATTTCGGCGTTCGAGGCCATTTTGAAACATGCGGTTAATCCACATTGTTACGATTTATTTATATGATTTTATTTACTCCCACCCAATTTTAATTTGGATGAATTAAACAAAAAAACAATTAATAATGGTGTACTATTTTGTAAATATAGTTTTTCCTCAATCAATCTAGTGTTTTTTTAATTTCTTTTTAGTGTAACCTTCCTTGTTTTTTTTTTTTGTTAATTTATTTCTTAAAGTTTAACAAAAAATTCGCAAAAAATGTAACCTTACTGGGGTACCTTACAAAAAAATGTAAAAAAATGTAACCTTACTCGTTTGAATAATAGATATGAATAATTTTAGGTGGCATAATTTAACAATTTGTCAGACTCCCCTTTACCAAAGCCAATTATCCATTTGATTATTATTGGCTCGATGTATGACATTTTGCAGGTTATGTTGATTATTTCTGGGGGATTTTTTATTATACATTTTTAGTCCCAGATATGTATACGTATTTTATCATTTTGATACACCATTTCAATGCTTTGGTTTTCAGGAAAATGTTTTATTTTTTTATGTTTTTTGTGACACCTCACGAGAGCGCCCCTGTACGTACAGAGCACATACACGGTAACTATATCGCTACCCGGTTGGGCAACATTGTGAGTCAGGTTAAGGAGGGGGCTCTTGAAAGGGATTTGATAATGCGGACTTTGAAGAGACCCCGGAATAAATATTGTAGGAAAGACAGATGCTGGTAGCTCGTCCCACGTACGAGCGGATTTACACAAAAACGAGTCGGCGAAACGACCCGTTTTCATGAACCCGACATCAACCGTGAACGGATGTTCCCCTCCTGTCCCTCGACTTTCACGCACCTGCACTGGCGCATAGGGG
This sequence comes from Halesus radiatus, assembly GCA_022606495.2. NCBI lineage: Eukaryota > Metazoa > Arthropoda > Insecta > Trichoptera > Limnephilidae > Halesus > Halesus radiatus. The sequence goes on from JAHDVE020010351.1 coordinate 26,437, forward strand.
GTCAACGCTGCTAACTTCTTCGAGCAGGCTCTATTGAAATATCTGTAGAACAGACTCAGCATACCTACATTGCGTCTGTGCATGGAGCAAAGGTCTGACTTCCAAATTTAATTGTTAAACGTAGTTGAAATTCGTATAGAATTAGCAGTTGATCACTATTAAAGAATCTGCCAGCCCTATATAAGGCGCCCAGTTTCTTTGAAGCCAGATTTACTCCGGCTTCTATAGCGCCCCGATACTTGAGCCTATACCACGAACAATAATAAGAACAAAAAAATGAAAAGGCAACAAAATTTGAATCTAAGTCAACAGCTTCTTTGCTCGGGATATAACGGCTACGGTCACAAATCCCGGTGAGGAAAACAAAGGGTTTTTAGTTATTTTTCAGTGTACTATAACCCAGTGTATATGTAATTTAGATACACTTTTTTTCATATTCAGTCCTATGATCATGTTCCAGATGATGTTTTAAAGTTGCATCTAGCAAAGAGTTTATGTCATACCATCCTCTCTGCCTACGTTCTATTAAATAAACATTCATTAGGTTCATTTCAAATCGTCGTAATTTTTCACTATATGAACAGAATTCCGAAAGAGCGACGGTTTTTTCTAAAGTGTGTCTGTGCAACGAAATCCCACAAAAAATATTATACAATAAGACAAACTTATATTATATTACCTGCGCGTATTAATACCATTCGAAATCGAGTCCGTAATGAATTCCATACCTGCGTTATGAATTCAACACCTATAGGACTTTCTGTACTTAGAAAATTTCACAAAAAACATACTCGTAGCGCTACAGTGGTAAATCGTGGAAGCGTGTTAACCTTAGGAATCTTTTAGCTGCCCGGGTGCCCAGCGACTATGGGATTTATTAATTCAAAATTTGTACGGAATTGTATTTTGTAAGAATCAAGAGATTGTTTTTGTGATTATCGTATATCAAGTTGTTATTATAATAAGGTAATTACTTAGTTTCTCTCGTAAACTGTGATTTTCGTATTTAAACCTTTTTTTATACCTACGATATTTTATTCATTAGCCACAGACACTTTAATGAATCGTCAATTTGTGTCATGTTAGTAAGCCGTTAATCTTTTATGCGGTGTGATAAATTCCTTTAGATCTAGGGAAAATCTATATATAATTATGGAATAGACCAACATACGATATATGGATGAGGGAATTTTATCTCTATTTTTTAACTTCCGATTTCACTCCCAATGAGATAGGCAGCGAGCCGCCACTGCTCAGAACAGCATTCCGCTTGGAGATGTATTTCTGTATCAAGTTGGTTGGAGATCGGATATTCCTGACCAAACAGCCGTCTCGCCCCGATACCCTTCCTTCTTCTCCTCTTCTCCTTATCCTTTGACCCGCTAGTTACAGCTTCACCCCCCAGCCTTACTACTCTTCACTCCTCTCGCCCTAAGGTATTTCATCCTCCAGTTTAACTGACTTCCAGTTCTGCTTTATCGCTTGTATACAAGTGTTTATCCATCTTAAACATTGAATTCATTTCTTTACTACATGTTTTAAAGTGCTTCGCCCGTATTTAGTTCAATGCTTAATGAGAGAGAGAGAATTTTTTTGATTTATTTTCATCTGTCAACACAAAACAGTGTTGCTGCTATACTTGCAAAAATAACCATAACACTCGTCAAAAGAAAACCATTTTCTTTAAAAAATCAGTTAATTTATAAAAAAAATTCAATATATCCACTTAATTATCAATTAATATCAATTATATCATATCAATTTATTCAGAAATTAATAAAAAAAATCGGTAATAAAATTGAAAACTTTTTATGAGTTTCCCTATAACTACCTACCTATATAATAGACATAATACAAATAGATCGTGAGGTGGCTTCTCCATAGTTTAATAATGCCTTAAGAAGGTGAAACAGCTGTTATGAGTAATTATAATTACCTAGTAGAACATCTTTATAAATAAACTGTTTTTTATTAAAATTTATAAACTGTAAATAAAAACGAAACTCTACAAATTAAACTTGAACGCAATAAATATAAAGCATTTACTATTACATTGGCTATCAGTGATTGTGAGTGTAAATGAAAAATATTTTACTAGTTTACCTACGCACAACTTTGAAAAAAACTTTCAACAAATTCAACATAAACTAAAAAAATATGAAAAAACATACTCAAATAGAATCTATTCTGTTTATAGACCCCTGAGAGTTGAAAACGGGTGTTTCCATCATTTTAACCGGTCCATAATGAATATAAATTTATAATAATATCAAACTTTACTACGGCGCAAGTAATTAACTGATTTACGGAGTGAACTTGAGAGAAGGATATTGATCGGCGAAACTAACCTTGCAATCAAATTTTTATTTTTTATTTGCCTGCATGTAGGACCAATCTTAGGATAAATTCTCAAATTCCCCGTATTTGTACGCAATATAACTCACAATTTCACAATATCGACAATCTTCAGAACACCCTTTCAAAATATTCAACCGAAGTAATACGTAAAACCACAAATTGATGCACGAGTATAAAATGCATGGAGAGCATCTCCTGTCCCGATCCTATCTTCCTCCTTTATTATTTTACTTTTTATTCGGTTTCGCCTTTATCTTGTTAGCTTCGTAAATAAAACATCTCTAGCACAAGAAATTTTGTTGGCTTACATTTTGTTAAACCTCCTTTGTATTGTTATGTAACGAAAGGTTGACCTTGAGATGAGTTATAGCTACTCGTCTTGGCAAATAAGCCTGGCAAGTAACCACATCATTTCCCTCCATAAATTAACCAATCAGGCGATTCGAGCTCCCAATTAAACCAATCAGATCATAAATTAACAAAACAGGAGCATGCGACACGAGCGCCCACGGCGGTTTGGGACCGCTCCTTGCTGCGCTTCACTTCCCGTCTGGAACCCGAAGAGATAACTGCCTCTCTGAATTGCGTCTCTGAAAATGAGGCGACCATTTTTGTTATTATTTATTTACGAGCAAGTACAATGCAGGCGGGCTGACACCCGCAGCTAGACTTGCCTCTTGCTGTCTAAGCATTCAAGTAGTGTCATTATACTCAGTGTGACGATGTCCGGCCTTGGCGTCATAGCCAGCCACCCCGCCATTCGACCAGAATAATGTGTTGATTTATTCCCTTGTTTCATCTGCATAACTCGGTTAGAGATTATAATCAGAACGAAAGAGAGATTACAATAGAATTCTACCTAGATTAAGACCTTTTTTTACTGTCTACACGATTATTCTTAACCCATCATGTTTGTCTGAGTTGCAATAAACACCGAGTTTCAAAACATTTCCCTGTACTAATTTAACGTAGAAATAGAAACGCCCTCAACCCAATTATAAGATTGCGATCGATTCGCGACCCTGTATGATAAGAAGTGTATGTCCCCTGCCGATCTGAGCTAGGCTAATGTCCGGAGCAGACTTCAACATCGAGGAAACCACCTCCAGGGTAAGTCCTGCAGATTGTAATTGTCTCCCATAACTTCCCCTGTAACCCAACCTTCCTCTTCCCCGTTTACCCTCTCCCTGACACTCCCAGTTTACATCACACTGGCTTTCCAACTTAGGGGCTTTCCTCCAACCTAACCTTCCCCATCCCCTTCCCTTCTTTACACAACACTATATGTGCCGAATCATTTCGGCTCATCGAGGAAAGTGGCTTGACCCGCAATCATATAATCTCCAAACTTAGGTTGAGGTATTTCAAACTTTATAACAATAATTTGAGAGTTGTAAAATAATTATTTAAAGGAGTGGATGCAGCCTTACATGACATCCGGATAAGTACCAGATTGTTATCTATGGCTTAGAACTCATTGACAGAAGGAAAAGGAAGAAGATAAGATGTTCAGCAAGATGGCGGCGGACATCAATTTACGGGAGCCGTGAGGCGCAGAGAGAGTTTTTGCGTACTACCGCTGAAGCGGCGAGGAGTTTTTGTTAGCTGTTTGTAGTTTGCAGTTTGCTATTTGCTATTTGCTGTTCGCTGTTTGCCGTTTGCCGTTTGCCGTTTGCCGTTTGCCGTTTGCCGTTTGCCGTTTGCCGTTTGCCGTTTGCCGTTTGCCGTTTGTAAGGTCCTCGGAAATCCTTAGGTGGAGGATAGACAGAATTGAGAAGCATTTGCAGTGTATCGGAGCAGCTATACGCACTGATGGGAGCCATCCCGGCAGTAGGATGCCGACGCTGGACCAATGTTGAATTCCAACCCTAAAACTCAGTTTAGCCGCCTCTTAACTTTTAACCCTTTATCAAATTTGGTAGTAAATATTAATTAGGAATTATTTATACAACAGGGTTTTTATTTCATTCTCCCAAAATCTCAACAACATTTACCACGCTCGTCTCACCGAATCCTGAAATTAAAAGGTCTCTTGCGGACTGAGCCAGTGAGAAAGGTCGGATTAATATCCCCTTATTTTAAACCCAAACTGAATCTTACACAGTGCCATTTTGAATTTCTGCCATTTGAACGGTCCCCATTAATCTTCTGAGAACGGCCGATTTCAGCTTTTGATCGTGTTGTGATCAGCCGTAATGCAGACAGGAAACAATTTTTGTCGCAGGAATATTCTAATCTATTCCCTTTTTTGTATGAATAGGAGTACGCCGAGGCTCTAATTGAGGCCCACTCCTATTTTTTATATTTATTATCAATATTTCAGAAACTATTCTTAGAAATAATAACTTTAGAACTGCAATCGACTTCAGTGAGATATAGATTTAATTGTCGACTGAAGTAAAAGGAATAAGACTGAGTACAATTTATCGAAATGTAAAATTTTGTCATTCACTAGGGCGCGTCATTCCCGATATTACCAGCATACAATAGACTACCGAAGTTTAAAACGTGTCTCCACTATGGAGAATCTTGGGATCATGTTTGATAGTAGGTTGAAATTTCATGCTAATATCGAGATGGCTTATAGCTTCATTGAACATTCCTGGCCTTTATTCGACGCTCTGCAAGGAATTTTAAAGATATCCGGTTTCTCATCATTTTATTCAATTCCTAAGTAAGGAGTAGACTTGAGAGTGGGTCAATAATTTGGACCCCACATCAGGTGAAGTATTCCCCCATGTTGGAGAGTATTGAGAAGAAATTTCTGAGATTTCTCTACCTGAGGGAGTATGGCTACTTTATCGTACTGACTTTATATTCGGGAACGAACAATCTACGAGTCAGAAGGGTTGTGCATATTATTACGCATTTCTTCAGATTGATTTGTGTCTGGTTCGAAAACTTAGCTATCATGGAGAACATTCATTTCTATGTTCCTGATGGTTATCTCTGTCACCAAAAGCATATACCGTTTTATTTCTCAACCTAAAAGATCAACTTGCCAATGGTAATGTCAGCGGGGTGGACAATCAATCCGGATATTGACATACTTAGTATCAACGAAGTTGCTTTTAAACGGCAAGCTTTGTTGCTGTTAGTATAAGATGTACCGACCTTTAATTTTTTTATTAATTTAATACGCTATGATTAAATTTTGCTATATAATGTTTATTACATAAACAAATTATACATTAATACAATATATAATATGTAAATTATTTCTTAAAAAATATCTCGAATTACAAAATTTGTAAAGCTTAAAAAATATAAATGAATTGAATTGAATAACGGTCATGCATGCAATTAAGCAATTCAATTCTCTACCCATCATCATTAGAAACACATAAAATGAATGGTCCCTTAAAAACTAAATCATTACTCACCTTAAATGCTAAGAGTAAATTATTTCTTAGATTGTTTCTCATCATGTAGGTACTATATTTTAAAATTATCATGTACTAGGTAGCTGAAAAAAAAAGTTGTCCGTCAAAATATTGATTATAATTTCAGTATACATTTACACCGTCATCCATTTATTAAATTGACGTTTCTAAATTTAATAATAACTATTATTATACAATTTAAACAACGGCTTATTCATAAAAAAAGTTCTGGCAGGAAATTATAATTACGCATGACAGCTGTTTCGTCTCCCGAAGTCACTATCAAACTACGGTGAGGCTACTTACATACGATCTTCTTATATTATTTCAATATAGGTTCTGTAATGAATATCATAAAATGCTTCCATTTTTATTACCAATGCTCTTATTACCGTGATTCATGCTCGTACCGCGAAACTTTATATATATGATGATTATTAAATATCAAAAAGAGTATCAGAAAAGCTTTTAAATTACACGGTTCTGAAATGTATTTATGATTTTTATTTTGTTGCATAAATCTCGAGTTCGTCAAACAAGTTTTCATACTGTTAATCAAAAAATAAAATTTCTCTTAATTTTCGTGAAGAATTACGACCCCAAAATTAAAATAAAGAAAACACGTTTAGAAGTGTCTTTTAGGTAGATTTTAATGGAAGCCCGTGTGTAAAAAGTAAATTTTGGTTCTAGCTTTGAGAGAGCCAATTAAAACATGGCAAAAACAGCGCTCTGTCTTTCTTACATTGCCAACATTGTATATTGAGATTCCATTTGATCGAAATGAATCATAAAACACGCCCACATCGGATTTCTTATATTCTTCTATTCTTTGACCCCAATTTCGCGGTGTTTCAGTTCAACGTTAACAGGTTTTATTGCACGAAGAAGAAAAATAACACTAATAATAGTGGAAATAATAATTTTTATTTATTTAATTGTACATCCTTAAAATACATATTTTATATTTTTTAGTACATCTATACAAAATTTATTTATTTATTAGTACCTATACAAAATTTATTTATTATTTTTGGTACATATTTACAAATTTATTTCCTTTTTTTCCGGTGCCAGTTTCACTATTCATATTATGTGTTAAGTAAGGCCAGAAGAACTGTAAAATGGATAAATCAATCTACGTATATTCTCTTAAAGTTTAAAAAATTATGTTTACTTATTTACGAATATTACCATTATTGAAATCTTAAGGTTAAACATAAAATTATTTATAATCCTTACGCTCAGGGATGGCGTTATTCTCAATATAAAAAAAACTCTTTCAGCATGTAATGCTTTTAAATATTGAGATGAATTGTTTGTTGGCAGGATACGAGGAGCGCGCTCCGAAGCTCACACGTGGGAGAGCCCGTTGACCCTGACGAACTACTACCTAATTATTTTACACGAATTCAGTTTCAATCAGATTGGTTTCGTTTCAAATAAAACATTCTAAAATATTTTAAAAGTTACCCACACTTATTTTTATTCCCACATAAATATAACATTTGTACGGATCGGGTGGTCTGTTCATTAATTAACAAGCCCTTTGTCTATATATTATTCTCTTCTTCGTAGGTCGTGTGTACCTAAAATTGTTGACTATGGGTGATCCGTTATTTGTGTAACTCTGGAATACATTCACCTGGAAAAAGTAGTATTGATGATTTACAGTTTTTACGCATTTTTAGTAAATACATCTTTAACATATATTTTTTTTAATATATTCTACACGTGTTTAAATATACATTAAATATACCTTTGTTGTAACTTTTACATATCTTATAGGTATCGTTTCATATCTTTTATGTATTGTTTTATATCTTTCACATCTTCTACATATCATCGTTTTATATATTTTTCTTATATGTTTAATATATATTTATTTATATTTAATATGTATTTTATATATCTTTTATATATTATTATATATTTTATACATATCATCGTTTTATACAGCTTTTACACATCTTTTATATCTTTCACACGTCTTTTACGTATATTTCGTAGCGTTTTTTGATTTAATTTAAATAAAATAATAAAAAAGGCGGTCTTCTACGAATTAAACAAAGTAACAATATTTCTATTTTTGAAACTGTTAATACATGTTGGAATTCCATTATAGTATATTATAATAAAACAAATATAAAACCTTTTTTCCACTTTAATTTTTATTTGACCGTAACCGGGTTTCAGCTCGTTAGGGCTATCTTCAGACTGGTACAAATTATTCTAAATCTATGGTTTTTATACACAACATATGGGGGAGGGGAAGAGGGGTGACTACAAGGGTTTAAATCAATTATCTTAATTACATTTGTTATTAGGTCGTTTTAGTAATTCTAGTATTCTAATCACCTTGGGTTTTTTTATTTTATTTACTTCGATATTATTCAGGGGAAAAACCTTACAAGTAATATGACTTAGTACTGATCTAATTTTATTGTCAAATCATTATTATATTTATGGTGTGTGGGAATTTTTAATTACTTTTGAAGGGGTACATGTTTGCATTGGAGTAGGAATGGTCATTATATAAACTAAATATATATTTACTTTCAACATTATTACGATAATTACAATGGGTACAACAGCGGTGATTTCTTAGACCAGTCTAGTCCACCCCTCTTCCCCTCCCCCATATGTTGTGTATAAAAAACATAGATTTAGAATAATTTGTACCAGTCTGAAGATGGCCCTAACGAGCTGAAACCCGGTTACGGTCAAATAAAAATAAAAGTGGAAAAAAAGTTTTATATTTGTTTTATTATAATATAAAGTAACAATAAATTAATCAATGATAAAAAATCCCGCTTTTTCACAACAAAAAAGAAATGGCTGTGTGAAAATTACTCCTTTAGACAGGAGCTTAGCTGTTTCAGTTTTCCCATACATTGTACATACATACAGAGGTCACTTTGGTTCCGTTTAAACAGCAAGGAAATTGTGCGATCGGTGCGTTGGTGGAGCGCTCTATTTGTGCAGCTATCTACCTCATAACATTATAGTGCTCTACTGCCTTAGAGCCCGATCATAAGAAAAGTACCCATATTATGATGAATGCTGAATTTGTGATTATATATCTGTAGCTCCATGCGCTCGTGATTTAAAGTCAAACGCGCACATTACGCTCCAGACGACGGCACAAGCGAGCGCCTATCATGTTTACATATTGCGTGAATCGAAAAGAAACATTGTTAAAAAAAATTACCGGACATCAAAACGCTGTCTACATTTATTGCTCCAAATAAGTTTAGGAAACGATGGTTGAAGTCTGTACTTACATTAAAGTGTCATCACCAGACTTGAAGAAAATAATACTTACTAATTCATTAGGTATAGGTAAAGGCTGTTCGAACACAATCCAGCGCACATTCTCGTTGCACTGCGGCGTAGTCAGCGAGCCCATGTAGGTATAGTAGTCACTTCCCCGGGGGATCTGCACCAGCTGCAGGGGGAACACAGCCGGGAAGATCAGCTGGCCCTTCTGCGCCTTGGACAGGGTGGAGAGCAAGGACTCCATAGAGGTCAACACTAGTTTAGAAGACTGAAATTCATTGGTTCAATGACAAAACGGATTAGTGACAAAACAGAACAGTGATAAAACAGAACAGTGATAAAATGGGTCAATGACAAAATGGATTTGTGACAAAATGGATCATTGTTAAAAACGAAATAGTGACAAAGCAGAACAGAGACAAAATATAATAGTGAAAAAATGGACCAATTACAAAACGGAATCGTGACAAAACAGAACAGTGACAAAACGGAATGGAGACAAAGCAGATCAATAACAAAACAAAATAGTGTCAAAACAGTACAGTAACATAAAAGAATAGTGGCAAAATGGATCAGAAAAAACAGAACATTGACAAAACGGAAGTGTCAAAACAGAACAGTGACAAAATGGGTCAGTACAAAATGGAACAGCAGAAATAAAAAAGAAGCAAATAAATGAATGAATATTATGTTACAGTTACTACACTATCTACATAATATTATTGTGAATAGCGAGTGTTCGTCAGTTTCGTAACAAAAAGTAACTACTGCGTATTTCAATATTCAAGGTATTTTTTATAAAGCCGAGGTTTTTCTGGGATTCCCCAGAAGTGCTAAGCTACTACTAATACTACTTCGAGGGCACATATAACTTATAACCCCGTTATTGATAGTATAGTGATGTAACATTTATAAATAATAATATACATTACCTTGAAGAGTAAAGCAACCACCGCGATAGCTTCCGGAGCACCCGATGCCAGCGCAACCGAAGCATTTCTGTAAATATAACAGAAAGGACATTATTTATCAATTAAAGGATACGGAGATACAAAAATAATTACAGACATGTCAAATTAGTCAACAACACTGCCAAGGAAAAGTTGAAATTGCTATAGATCACACTTTTACTGTATACTTATAATAATAATAATAATTATTATTATTATTATAATTATTATAATTATAATAAAAAATTATCATTACTATTATAATTATAATAATTATAATAATAAATTATCATTATTATTATTATTATTATTATTATTATTATTATTATTATTATTATTATTATTATTATTATTATTATTATTATTATTATTATTATTATTATTATTATTATTATTATTATTAATAATATTATTAGTATTATTATTATTATCATTTAAGCATTAGACACCTTTTAGTGTGTGCAACGGTTCAGAATTTCAACACACAAAAGCATATTTCAATAAATTATCCACCATACTCGGGGTTCCAATAGAATACAATATATTTTGTTGAAATGTGAGAGCTGTTAATTCATTATTTTTAAAATCATTCCGCTTTTACGAGTGACTATTACTCTTTTGATAGAAATATAGAGTACCCACCTTAGAAAAAATTAATTACGGTGTCTGACAGGTGAATTATTTCAGATCTAGTTGTATTATTTAGGGTTATCATTGTATAATTTAGGGCTGCCATCCTCGCCACTATTGAATTCCACGTACCGATGGGCAATACAAAACAAAATGGAACATTTTTCTCCAACACGTACGAGTACACAACCAACTTTCAGTCACACTCACTAACCTATAGAATGCATGATCTGGGCAACAAGTTTGGAGGTTTGTTGATATATTTGCTGACTCCATTTATGAAATAAAGCGTCATCTATACCAGCACTTTGATTAAGCTTACAAAATAATTATTGTGGCGTGAATGATGTAGCTTTAATGATTTGTGCCATATAATTGTTTTAGTTTTCTATTTTATGTTATTGTTTAAACGTTGTAAAAATATTGAAACATCGCTTTATGGTTTAAAAACTCTATATATGTATAGTTTTTGATAGCTTATTAAATTCTGTTCTAAAAATCTTTCTTAAATCCCAGATGACCTATAATTAAATAATATAATAATGGGGGGGAATGATTAACCTGATTGACTACTAACCGTTATTATTGCAAAGAGCTGTGGTAGGTATGTTTAATATGGATAATATTTCCAAGGTAAGGAATAATGTACACGATAAATAGGTATGACACCTTATATGCAAATTCTGTTGTTTACACTTATTGCGTTGATTTCATTTTTTTTATTTTTTACAAATTCTGTTGTTTTCATAAACCACTATTTTAATAAATAAATATGTACATGTATCGAAACCAATGGTTCTTTCATCAGGTTACATTTATTGTCAATAAATGATACATAAGTATACATACACATAAGTGATGAGAGAAGGCAAACCACTACGTACTAATGTAAAAAATAATTTTATATAAAAAAAAACAAAATTATTTTAAAAAAATAAGTATTTACATTAGAAACTAGAAATTCACACAATTAAAAAAAAAACCAATGTACCTAAACAACTTTTCTGAATATATATATTTTTGTGAAAATAAATTTAAAAGATTGCTATGTATTTTTTTACTGGTTATTAAAAATGATTATTTTACTAAAACCACTTTTTTGTTTTTACTTAATTTTGCTTTTTTAGGAAAACGACTTAATGAGTGATCGATTAAATACTCTCTTACTTACACAATGATAAAAAACATATTTATAACACACATTTAAATAACCCCTTACACTGAAATTACAGCGACTGTTAATGAGAACACAGTACTTGCACAGATGCATTGTTTGCATATTGCATGTTTTCAGCTTGTATGTTATTTTTAAAAAAATCGGTGAAGTTAATTTTAATTACAATAAAAGAACACACTGTAAAGTTGGTGAAACGGTTGATTTAAAGTTTTTCTAATGGATTCTTCAAAAGGTTGTGCGGATAAACTGAAAGGATATAGTTTTAAGAAAGCATATTTGTACACACTGAAGAGGTAAACCGATAATGTTTAGTGGGGACTCGGTTTACCAGAAGTACGCTCAATTTTGTTCAGTGAAATTGGTTTAACGTTATTAAATATCGAAGATATTTATTTAGTTATGTAGGTATTTTTAATTTGTTTTAGTGTTTCATAGAAACTAGATAATTTATTTTTATTACGTTCTCTTTCTTTTCCAGTTTTAGTTCTAAAGTGTTGTTTTTATTTCTTTCTATTTTATTATTTACAAACACTCATATTTTTATTTTTATAGAGTGGAAACTTCAGTGGTTAATACATCAACGTAGTAACTAAATTTCTGAAAATGTGTATCATATAACTAACAGGTGTTCCTGAGTAAATAAAAAAAAAGATTATTCCAGAACACAAGTTCATTCACCTTGTAGTCGACAGGTTTTATATGAATCGTCGAAATCAGTTTTCTTTCTAATAAATAATTATAGATCATAGGACTTCACTTCTTTTAGCACTAATCTTCTAATAAATGTAATATTGATAGTAAAGAAGGATAAAATAGCATTTGTAAAATCGTGCAACGTGCAGTGTTTTTAAAATTTTGTTCTCTGCATGCAAAATCGTATCTTTTTCAAGCTTACAATTTCTAATAAAACTGTGTTTAAGTAACCTGCCAGGTAAGTATGTTAACTGTCTTAATTTGTACGTAATTACATAGAACCGAGCACGTAACGTTGGTTCGGCGCCCTTAAGCTAATTTTTCACGAAAACGGGGCTATAGAAATTTTCCTATTATTATTACTACTATTACTGGGATTATTTTTTCAGTGTTTTGTGTTCTGTAAAAATAATTCATTAATATAACCACTCACTGGTATGTAGTTTTAAAGTGCACAAAATGCATCTCCATGGCGTATTTCTTCTCGTTGATGGTGTGCTCCGCTCCCCCTATGTCGATGTCTCCCCAATGGGTGTGGACATTGGCCAATTGGTAGCTGCCATCGAGAGGTCCACCTTCCATGGTTGGCTGCTCGCTGGGGGCCCCGCTGCCCCAGGGGCCTCGCACCTCCACTGGGAAACAGTTTATTATTAGTTCGAATTGTTACCAAAGGCCTCATTGAAACAACCTCCAGAGAATACATCAACTTATGAAATCAAGTAAAAGGTTTTTATCTGGATCAGAACAAAAGGTACGAATTTTTTGTAGAACTTAATAAAATAACCTTACTTAACGAAATATCTATGTTTTAAAGATCTAATGTAGTTATATACGTTTTCTTTTATATCGAGATACTCGTATAAGTACCTTAACTGTAAACCTGTACACATTCCAAACATTTGAACTAAAACACGTCAATACCTCTTCAAATGTTTTCCAAGTGAAGTGTTCACACAACACTATAATAAAAATATTAACTCGACAAAATAATATTTCCATAGTTAATTAATTCATAAACTCATAAATAATTCTCATACATTAAATGTGTAATTTCATCATGTAAAATCAATAACTCATTTGCACAACACCATTAGACACACCTAGGAATAGACCAATTCAATAACAACTTACATGAAGACATTAGAATAAAAGATACTAACGAACTCTCAAATACAATTAAAAAACACGTATCCGACAATTCAACAAACTTAAAAATAATAAAAATTCAAACACATACGTATATACCCCCATAAGATTGTATCGTTTTGCTATTATGAACATTTTCTGGCGCCACAATGTATTTACATATATTATAAAATTTCATAATTAAATACTTATCAATACGTACTCTCCGTTTTTTTTCAATTATCTAAATAACTAACTCTATCACGTAAACACTTTCATGCGATATTTTCGTATAAAATTTTCCTGTTATTATGTAAACATCTAATTTCTTTTTCAATTAGACCGTTACGTTAGAAAACATATTTAAAAAGGGGTTTATATGGAAAGAGCGCTCAATTGGTGGTATTCAAGGGGTAATTTCTTTCAAGGTAAATATTTTTAAAAGTTCCATACCTGTGTGTCCATTGTTGATAATGTTCATCTGAGGATGAATTTCACCGTATTTGTTCCATCTCATACAAGGAGCTTTCATATTCCTCGCCTCGGTTGTGTCAATATCTATAGGAGACTGATACAAGCCGTCACACTGGGGAAACTGGGCACCCCAATTGAATTGATCTGAAAAGATGAAATTAAATTGATTTTTTAGAGAATTTTTGAATAAAAAAGACAACTGTATTTTATTCGGTTTGGTTTTATGATTACCATCCTGCCACAGAGAACATACATATAATACACAATGTATAATTCGTAAACAAACACACCCTGTTTATATTAACCTTTTACATTACTTTGCTTTTCATATGTGTGGGAGTTTATCTCATGTTAAAAAAATACGTGTATTTATTTATAAAAATTCAAAATTCAGTCCTAACATCCAAAATATCTATGCTGAGAATGTTTTAATCAAATATATCAACAACAAAAAATTAAAAAGGTAGCTAATTTTAACAACTAGAGAGCTGACCGGAATGGCATTATGAATATACCATATTTTAAAACTGCTTTTGAGCAAAGGAACCATAAATACATCTCCACTTAGCTCTATAATTCACTTCCACCAGCAATAAAAAAACGGAATATGCAAATGATTTAAAAAACCAATCAAAACCGGGCTCAAGAAATCAAAGAAGTGGAGTTATCCAAACTTTTGAAAAGAACGTTCTAGGAGGATAAAACAATCAGTTTTTAAATGATTATTTTTTTTAAAGAAAGACAATTCCTGGGTTACGAAAAAACCTGACGATATTTGGAAATCTCCTACTATCATCACAGTAAGCGGAAGACGTTGCATGTGCCGTGATGGAGGACATAGCCGGGCGAGGAATTGAACTCACAACGCCGGGGTGAGATCCATACGCGATGCCACGTCAGCCACTGAGTTGTCTGCAAAACAGGTCTGCCCCAGCACAGGAACCCCTAGTGAGGAAGACTATGAAAAACATCCCGAATCGTCTTGTTAGCCTTGTAATTTGTTTTTATGTAAGTAGAAAAAGAAATGTATTGAAACTTAATTATTATTAGTACTTTTTTATTTTATTTTTTGTAATATCTGAACAAATTTGTGACAATAAAAAAAAAATAAAGAAAACCTGCCGTACATTGGGAATGCTATAGATTCACTGACTTCGGGTCAGTTAGTATGCTTGTGCAGTACCTAATCGTGCGTTTAAAAAATAATATATTACCTGTATGATCCCAGACTGATTCCCGACTACCTGTAAAAAAACACAATTTCGTTATTTACGCATTTAAAACTGCTTTACGCATTATAAAATGCCGATAAAATCTTTACATTAAATCAGATTACTCTTTTCTGTAACAGGAAAAAAACTTTTTACGGCATTTTATATCCAGGATTTCTAATTCAGTTTGAAACGTGATTTCCATAGTGCACTTGTATTTCCATAGTGCACAGTATTCAAATTTTCGTTGACCGGATAAAAGTCTATTCACATCTACCGGCACCGCGCAGTGCAGACACGTACAGTAGCAAGCACGGCACAGAAATGAGTATTCACATTACACTGTGCATGACTGATATAATAGATAATGTAGGCAACTAATTGTGCCGTGCCTGCCACTCTACGTGTCTGCACTACGCGGTGTTGGTAGATGTGAATCGACCACAAATCAACACGAGTATCAATCGGCACACTTTGTAAAAGTGTTATAAAGTCATCAAAAGTAGGAGAAACCTTAAAAACCTAATCTAACCCGACCTAAATGTAATATTTTTTAATTAAAAAAATGTATAAATGATTTCTAAATACACTTTGTTTTCACCACTTTATATAGATATACATAGATATCTACATGTTTCGAAAGCGATGCTTTCTTCGTCAGGAAATATGAATATATATTAACATAGTATTCCTGATGAAGAAAGCATCGCCTTTGAAACATGTAGATTTCTATGTATGTTTACAAAGTTGCGAAAACAAAGTGTATTTTTAATTCATTTATTGATAATGATGCCACAAAGTGAATACCAATCGCTTGAAGAAATTATAAAAAAATGTATATTTTAATTAGGAGAGGCTAGAATAAGGCTTTTTGTTTGTTCTTTTAATGACTTTATATTACTTTAAAAAAGTATACCGATTCATGTTTGTGTTGAATTATCATGGAACCGAAATTTTCATTCAACTGTCATAAAATAAAACAAGATATCATATATTATTGTTTATTAAATATTTTCAAATCTTTAATATAAGAAGAACGAGTGTTTAGCTCCGTCCCGACCTCAGAAAGCGTGTGACGCATGACCTAGATAAGTGCTAGCAAGTATCAAGCAAAAGTTGAACATTAATGTTCACATTTGATTTCGTTTGGCCCTTTTTCTTCTAAAATAATAATTTGTGGGTTGAGAACATGGAAGCTGCCTCAAACACTAGGAATGCAGTGTGTGGACTATAATTGAACTAAGGCGGTTAGTAATACTAGTATTAGTGCAGTGCGTTATGATCAACGGTAGGTTGTGTGCAGTTCGGGTATGAATGTACGTTGAATATTTAAAAAAAAAGGATTTTTGTCTTCTTTCCTTTATTCGTTTTTCTTAGGGTGGGCACAGCTTTTTATCCTTTATGGACTGTACGCCACCGTGTTAGTTTAATTTTAAAGTTAGTAATACCAAAGCATACTGTGCACTTACCTGATTTGGCAAAAGAATCAGAAATATTGAAAGGTCCTGCGATATTATCCATCTGTACAATAAAATAAAACAAATTATTCAGTAATATTAAAATCTTCACGAAAAAAATAGGGAGATATTTTCAGCATTTGAATGTTTGTCATTAAAATTAAGGTTTATACGTTCCTTGTAAAACCAGTGTAAAATATTGGTTTCGCCAGTGAAGTAGGAAGGGGGTGAGGCAGCTGTCGATGTCGCCCGAATCCTACCGACCGCGAACGAACGCAATAAACGGCGTCGCTACGCGCCGCACGGTTGGCCGCTGACCATCGCGGGCCGGTGCATTTGAGTTACCGGTATACTCGAAGTGCACTTTGAGTTTTTTAGCATTAAATAAGTCCATTTACCCGAATAATGTAATGATAAAACCCAATTGGCGGTTCGTGGTCTAAATCATTTGGAGTTCAATATTAAAGCGATTTAAAAAAAGGAACCAAATCGGCTTTAATATTACATATTATGGACTCGCATTTCAAAAGTTTGTACATAACTAGACATCATTTTTTTTTTTTTTAATTTGAAAGCGTTTTGAAACATACGTAGGACGGTCAAAAAAGTCATATTTTGATTTGATTTTAATAAAAATGCAAATGCCCATGCAAATTTCAGAAATCTGTAATAAATATTTTTCTTTTAGAGAACATTATATTTACCGTATAGTGTAATACTATTATCATTATTTAGAATTAATCGATGATCCCTCTTCAATTTGCCTCTGCCCCTTAACCCTGATTCGCCTTCCCAATTTAAATAATGGCCTATATATGCCCTATATTATTATAAAATCAGCACCCAAGTGATCGTTCGCAGAGATATTATTTAACGGCTACAAATAAAAATTTGGAGGCTTATTAATCCATCTCTAGTTTTAATAGATCATTCACTGTAACCTGCTCTAGACACAGGTTCTCCTAGTGTACCATAATTACCATACCATAATCCGTTTACAACGTTAAGATTGTATAGATGAATAAATACAAATTATTTCCCTCAGTTGAGTTAGTAGAAGACGATGGTTTTTTGTGACACCTCCTGCACGTCTGTAGGTACGGTGTAATATTAAACCGAGAGAACTAAATGGTCAACCAGATGGGTTGGTATTTTTATTATATTTGGAAAACCAACAGATTACAATAATTATTAAGTATGATAAATATATGTAAAAAAATTAACTAATAGTTGGTTTAATAGTTTTCACTTAAGTATTTAAAGTACGCAATTAAAAAAAAAAGAAAAGTTTCGTCAGCCTATGTGGTTAGGACGGTGGTAGGGATGTGAAGGGAAGGGATCTAGTTTATGTAGAGTAATATGTATTGTGTGAATGTTATTTATTGATTATAGGTTTGTAATCGCGAGGGGCTGAGTTAAATAAGTCGAACTCACTGTGTTAAAATACGCGAATAAACGTGTTTTGTTCTGAGTTAGTGTTGCAATGAGGGAAGCCAAATGTGTGGTTTTGTCTGGTTTGTCATTTGGGGACTCGTAATTGTATTCGTCCAAGTAATTCAGGGCAATCTATCACAGAGGCGGCTATTTTAAAAAGCACGTCTGCGGAATTTCTATGGCTTTTCAGCGGCGAAATCCTTTAAAACCCGGCTGACTTCTCATGATTCAAGTGGGAACGATAGCCCCGAAAATCGTGGTATCGTAGAAGACGATTTGGTACTTTCTCCAACCTTTCTGTGTGTGATATGTACCCGGGATTCCTGACTTGAGAGGCATGCTCCAGAGAACTGCGTACATATGCGAAATACAGCATTTTCACTGTGTTTACTTTTTTAAAATCTTTGCAGGTTCTGAGTACAAAGCCAAGTACCTTAGAAGCTTTTGCAATCATGGAGTGATGTGAAATTGTTGGTAATGATTGAAGGTTTTTGTTAATATAATAATCTAGGGACAATGATAAAAAAAATGAAAGTTTTAGAAATATAAGGTTTTTTGAATAGGTAACTCACACCAAATAATTAAATTGGTTTATAATAAAAATAAATTTTGTATTCATTAGTTTTATAATAATCTTTAAATTGATATATACATATATGTATATATATATATTTTTTAAAAATTAATTACCTACTTTCATGACTTATTGTTAATTTTTGTTTATGTTTGTGATTTGTCTGTTTTTACCATAATATGTTTCCTTGTTTATTATTTGTCTTTTCTTATTTCTCAGTATACCGTGTATCCTGATGAGGGAAGCGTTACTTTCAAAAAATGTTGTTTTTTATATATTAAGTAGTGGTTTAAACAAAACACTTTCTATTCATAGAAAAAAAAAATTATGAATACTCACATTTTCCAAGAGAGTCTCATGCGAGATGTTGTAGAAGCCATCGCTCTCCATAAACCGCGGCGATAGCAGCTTACTGAGGTAATCTCTTTTCCTATTGTGTCGTTCATCCACGGACTCCAATTCATTTTCAAATATACAGCCTGAATCAATGTGGAAAAAATGGCCAACATTACTTCATAAATCATAAAACGTTTCTTTGTTAGCCCCGCGCAGACCTGTCGTCTTCCTGATTTTGTAAGATTAATCAAACAGTTTTTTTTCCCTAAGCGCCATTAAAAACACAAGAACCTTACGGTGAAAGTTACCCATAGATAAATAGCATAAAATTACCTTGAACTGTTTTAAATAATCTATTTTCATCTTTGATCATCTTTGGTAACAATTCCGTAATTAATCTTTCAAAAGAGAAGAAAAATCCGGAATGAGCCTAAGTACATTTGAAAATCAACATTGAAAACGTAAAAGCCGTGTAAACTCGTACAACTGACAGCTGACAGCATAGGTACGTGACGTGGACGATTATAGATAGCGCAATTGGGGTTGACTCATAAACTTAAGATTATGTGTATTGGTGCATATGCATATATTTCCGGCAGTGATATTCTTTCGAAACGTCACTGAAAAACAGCTCATTGTCTTGCTTACGCCTACTTACTGTTTAAGCGAAAAAGGAACATCGAGTGTATACGTTGTTTGTATTTGAATATTCGAAAAGCTTTACAGAATGTTCTCTTTATTATATTAAAAAGGAACTTTTTACAATTTCACTACAATGAAATTCTCGTTTCCAACGTTGAAAAACAACCGTGAAACACGTTGTATGCATGCAAAACATTTATGAGTACAGCGGTCGCGTCAACTATTACTGCGTCAAAAATATTTCAATACTTCTTAGTTTTAATTATATCTAGAGTTATTAAAAAAAATATAATTGAGTATTTATAAAAAAAAATAGTTGACAATCTTATTCCCATTTCAAAAATGCATTTATTTACGAATTATTATATAAATTGACGAGAACAAAACTAACTTTAAAGCGGCCAGTAACAAAAATCTGTCAGAAATATGAATGATTTCAAGTTGGTGGCAATTAATATTCGTTACCAAATTTAAACTTGATCTCAATACATTGAAATAGCTGGTGCACTGTGTATTGTGTAAGCGTCACGGTTCTATAATTGGAGTGAAATGAAATGTCCGTACATACAAAAATGTTAGATACATTAATGCCTTTTTAACTTATTAA
This sequence comes from Halesus radiatus, assembly GCA_022606495.2. NCBI lineage: Eukaryota > Metazoa > Arthropoda > Insecta > Trichoptera > Limnephilidae > Halesus > Halesus radiatus. Next base: position 46,764 of record JAHDVE020010351.1, read on the forward strand.
TTACGTCAACATGATTATTTATTATCTATTAATCATCGAGTTTAGTTAATAGGTACTAATGTTACATAGAATGGGCATGAAAAATAATGACACATTTCTTTTAATTTTAACGTATGACAGCCGTTTCGTCCTTCGAAAGCATTATCAAACGGTGACTCGGTTACGTGCAGTCGACATATGTGTATAAAATATTTTACATTATTATTACACATTTGTACAGAGTGATAGAAAATATCAGTATCGCCCTGGCGAAATACCACCAGTCAGAATGGAAAAGTTGCTTGAGATGGCTTTGTCCGTGTTTGGTGACTAGACCTGAAAAGACGGGTATTTGGCAATCTTCTCATTTCCCCTCTTTCTTCAGCTTCACAACGTGCCCCAATCGGAGATGCCATACTCCCACTAGCTTCGGGCAGTTGGGACTCTTGCACGGTGATCACATTAAAACTATTAGGTTCAGACTAAACATAAACAGTTGGAGTCTCCTTCAATTTTTGCTTGACTTTTCCAATAGGTTTCCTTCAGGTTTTAATTAAGTTTCCCTCATAGACTATGTCATCTTAAGAAATGCTGTGGGAATGGTATTATTAAAGACGGGTAGGAAAGAACCTGGGACTTGAAGTTATCCATATTGTAAGTGGGATGAAATGGATCCCCATAAGGTTTAACAATAGCTTAACAACCCGTAATTTTTGGCATGCTTATGTGATGAAACATATTGTGAAGACATTATTCGATAAAGTGCTACATACCTTGATTTTGCCTCAGTCATTTGTAATCACCAATATAAAACTTATATCGATCGTATCGAAATCATTGCATAAAAATTATAAAACATTTGTCATATCGCTTTAGTAATCACCATTTCGATCCAATTGATCTGTATGTGTAGAAAAATCACTGATGGCTAATTCTTGTACAAAATTGGTAACTGTTTTGTTGATTCATCATATCTGTTAGAAAATATTCCATTTCGTTGCCCTGAACGCAACATCAGATCGAATGATAGATTTACTATAACTACCAAACCATCACGCCGTTTCCCAGTACGGGTAGGTATAGAGGATGAACCGCCAAACAACTCGATCTTCGAATACACTTCTTGTTTCATTTACATTTATACATCGTCTCATGCATTCTCTTCTGTTAGTCTGACTTCTAACAAGGCCCGACTCAAGTATTTGATTCAATCGATCGTGCCATGTCTATATCTCCGGCTTCTTCTTCCGTTTACATTTGCGACATATATTATCCTTAAACTCCTTTCTTTGTCCATTCGCTCTATCACATATTAGTATACCACATTGTAAATCTAACTATGCACAAAATTCATTAATGGCCCGTATCTGCAAAACATTCAATACCTTACGAGGTGTAGACCTTTTCAACAGTACCTTGAAAATATATGAAGACGAACTGACTGAATTTTTCGTAATGTGAAAATTTTAATTACTGATTCACTTATTCATTTTAATTACTCATTTCAACTGTTCTTACAGTATCCGTTATTTATTATTTCCTTTGTTTTTGTTTATAATGTAGTATGGAATTGTTTATAGCTGCTCAATTAATGGAACTTAATTGGTTTATTTAACGACGTAAATTAACATATTGTATAATTCTTTGTTTTCTCAACATACTAAAATAAAATAAAATAAAATCAAATTTTAATTACCACTCTTCTTATTCTTAGAGGAACCGCATGCAACTAAATTTTGGATTTAATACCAAAATACCCACCCACACAGAATGATCTTTTTAAATTAAAGGTTTAGTAAATATCTAGTACGGATTAAAAGTATTTTATCTATTTTTATTTTAAATTAATAAAATAAAATAATCCATTAAAGAAAATCATGAAATTTTTCACGATTTCAGAGGAAACTTTGAGAATCATTTGCGGGTTTATGGTAAGTTAATACGATTAGAAAAAAAAATAAAGCATAGGTAAAAAAAACTTTTTTTTGGGTGGATATTTTAAAATACTCGTATACGTAAAATTTGTGTTTGTTTTTAATATAAATTTAAGTCCATCGTTATGCTTATTTTAACACGTTTTTATTTATTTTTATTTCATTATATTTTCATAGTAAACGGAGTAAAAAAATAATTTTTAAAACGTCATTAGCCCCCAAATACTTCTAATCGATATTTTCTATACCTTTGGTAAAAAAATATCATTCGGTTTAGGTGATTATTTTGCCCTCAAATCCAAAATTAAATTTTGTATTAAACAGGGCGCAGCCGTTCGCTTTAACTAATTTCATAAATGCTAACTGTATTAAAATTGAAGGCTAAACCATGGAAAAAGAAAAGGCAAGTTATGAAAAACTCTCTTTCAAACAATTTATTAAATGCATTGCACATATCGGCTTGTTTAAGATACTGTATACATAGTACATACTAGAGTGCCTTCCATATAGATTGGAATAAAAACCGATGTCGCCACTGACTTACTACCTTTTGGTTCTAGCCCATTTAGCAAGCTCTCTTATACTGCCTGACATTTGAACTAAATGAAAAATTCGTAATGATCATGATACGGATTCATGTATTTGAAATTTAAGCAAATAATGGTCAGATTTTTTTTAATACGAAACACACCCACATAGAATTTCTTGCATTCCTCTTTATTCTATGGCTTGAGACAACTGAACGCGAAAACTCTTCTTTTAAAAAGTTATGGCCACAAGAATTTTTCACTACTTTCTTTTTTATTTATTTTATTAATGTCAATACTGCACAAGAGTCCCAACTGCTCCTAACCGTCAGGAGGCGGTGAGACAACGGCATTCCCAATTGGGGATGTTGTGAGGCTAAAGGTGAAGAGGAAGAGGAAGATAGAGAAATACATGGCTAATCAAATCTGGTTACCAAATACGGCTAAAGCCATTTCAAGCGATGTTTCAATTCTAAATGGTCGTCTTTCACCAGGGCGATACTGAAAGCATCTTCCGCTCTGGAACGTGCGGAAATATACTATATATTATTTTAAATTATTTAATTTGTGAAATAACACAAAATAATTTAATAAAATTTACTTGCGAACACCGGGATTTGAATCTGCGACCTTCGGATTAGTAGTCGAGAGCCTTCATTTGGTGATAGTTGTAAGTATAACACATTTCTCCAGCAGGGTAAATTATCACCTTGACCTTACCTACTTTATAGCCCTAACTACCTTCTCCAATACCTCTATTCTTCCACAACATCAACATTTTGAGCTGCGTCCTAAAACTAAGCCTTTTCTCAAACATGTGTTACCACCCTTAGGGCGTAATAAGGGTTTGAAAATGTGTAACATTCACACCTCACTCCACCAAATCGTTGATTATTACATTTCATTCTTCTTAATATTAGCAACATATTGCAGATTTCTCATTTTCATAGTTACTATTTCACATTTTTTGGTAATTCGATGAAGTCGCGACTGTATCTTTATATTTTTGGTTATTCGAAGTCGCGACGATATCTTTATATTTTCAGTAGCTTCTTCTTTTTGGAGATTTATTGACATTATTAACAGTCCCTCGCATCCAGAATGAACGAAGTATGTATGAAGAATGAGCTAATGATGAATGTAAGTAAGTCTAAAGTCATGGTGTTTGAAAGAGAGAGTACGAACAGAGAGTACGACAGTGTGAAATATAGTTGTAAATGATGAATATTTGGAGCAGGTCGATAAGTTTATATATTTGGGAAGTATGTGTACGAGAGATGAAAATACTGATAGGGATATTGAAAGAAGTTGTCCAAAGAAGCGAAGCTAGCAGTCCATAATGGAATGCTGATACCAACGCTAATGTACGGCAGTGAGGCATGGATCTGGCAGAGGAAGGATAAAAGTAGACTGAATGCAATAGAAATGAGATCTCGAGTCGAATGTGTGGTAAAACCATGTATGATCGTGTGAAAAATGTTGAGATTGGTATAGAATGCAAGGTTGATGTAATGAGCAAAATTAAGAAAGAGACGCTTAGATGGTTTAGGCATCTAGAGCGGATGAGCGAAGAAAGTGCGATTTACGAAATATGTTTATCGTTTATAAACACTCTGCGGTTTTAACCTTTTATCAGAAAACAAACATTTTGGATTTTGTGGTCATAGGAACCATGAACATAGCTGAACTGTTACAAACGTCAGCCTGACCAATAGTATTAGAAACCGCAGAAAATAATTGTCGACAAGGCAACTAAATGTCAATAAAGCACTTTTCCTTTTTGATATTTGTAAAAATACATAAAAATTCAAATTTTTTCCGAGTTCGCAAGATGAGACATAAAATCCCGAATAAAGAAAAAAGAGTATAAAATCAAGATTTATTTGTTTTCGTACTTACCGGAAGTTGAATAATTTGCCAAGAAAGTATTTATTATAACAGTCCAAGTTATAAATATTAAAGAAAGCCACTTCATTTCTGTTCAGTGTGGTTATGTGAAGTTCGCAAAGTCTGTAAAAAATATGAAGACGGTTACGAGGGAAGTTCAATAAGGTCGCAGAACACAATATAATTATAGTGGTTAGGGAAGCTTTTTTCTTTTCTTTAAAGAACCTTTAACAATCAACATATTTAATAAAACGACGTTCGAGTGTTATTATGTCCGTTGTATGAGAGGTTTCCCAAACTCTTTCGCATGTACACTCCCAATCTAACTGAAACCTCATTCAAGCAAGTAATATTTTTAATCACGGGAGCAAGAAAATTTCGAAAAATATCTGGTCTTGAATTTGGTATGGGAGAGGGATTGAATGTCAGTAGCATAAATTTTGGTTGTTGTTTGTGTTGATGAATGACCCGCTGCATTGCCTTGATTGATGGTAAAGGTTTTTTTACGTTGTCTTCTGAGTTGTTATTCATCAAGAGAGGGGCGTAAATTGTCAATATGTTCAAAATAATAATATTGAATGATTGTTCTTTCCTTTTCCAAATAAACGCGAAGAGAATTTCCATTAGCAGGCCGAAAAAAAATCTGAAGTCATGTCTTTACAGACCGATGGACCAGGCTTTAACTTCTTGGGTAGCCTATCTACTCCCTTTGTTCACTATTTAGGTTTGCTCTTTAAGCTTTGTTTGGTAATGATTAATTTAAGTCATCAAATTTTATACATTTGAAACATTTAAAAAAAAGTCCATGATGGCTTACCACTCCTTTGAAATATCGTATAGTTTTTTATTCCATTTTTTTTCCAAAGTCTACATTTGCGGGACCCTTCCTGAAGAAGCTTTTTACACGCGCAAATTATTAGTTAAAATTAAATGTTGGTTTCATGTTGATATGCCTCAAACCTCTGCCATTTTATGCACATTCACTTACCGGTTACTCGAAACCATATCATGGATTTTAGGAGCAATTTCTAAAATAACTGAACCTAAAGGCCGGTCACCGCCGATATCGTTTTCGATAGATGTTCTGCCTCTTTTAAGTTCAGCAGTCCATTTTGTTATTATGTTTAAGGTGGGAAATCATCGTACAAAACGAGCACAATTAAAAAAAATGGATTTCGTTCTTGCCATACAAAAGTAAAAAATTAACACCTACACATTTTTCCATTTCCTCTATTCCTTTAAAAAACCCGAACACATTCCATTCATACACCGGTCAAAACAAAACTGATTAATTAAATGAAACTAAATAAAATAGTAGCAATCATCCCTTTCTCAACAAACCAAATTCTTCTAATTATCATCCACTTAAATAAACACATTAATAAAAAAACAACATTTTCTTATTAATTATTTCACGATTTTTCCACTTTATTTACTATGTCCAAGCTATAACACCTGGACCTAGATAAAATATAAAAATCAATAAAAAGCTAGGATTTATATATTTCTACTTTACGTGAAGAAGAAAAAACGCAATATTTGTACAAAACTGATAATTTATAAAATATTTATTTTATCCGACTATATAATTATGAGAAATACCACTGATCCTAATCGTACTCTATATTCCAAGAAACTTTAAATTTATTATCACATGAAATAAAGAAATCCTATTAAGTATGTCAAATAATAGTATTAGGATAAAATATCCCTTATTTCGAATCTTCCCCAATTTGTTTTTTCCTTACGTGAAATTTATTTAGCATAAATAAACAATGTATATTCTAAATTCTAATTCCCTACACGTGTATCTTTGTCAATGTGGAATTTCATGCGTGGTAATTCTGACAGTCTATTCTGGCATTATATAAATTATTTTTGTATTTAAAATGCCATAATAATAATACAGCTGTCACAAAAATAATTAAAAAAAAAAAAACTTGCAGAACTCAAGAGGAACGGCTGGGCGGCCTGTTTCATACAAAACTTAATTTTGGGTTTGGGGCCAAAATACTTACCTAAACCTAGTGATCTTTTTTTTCATCACAAAGTATAGTAAATATCTAGTACGGGTGAGAAGTAATTTATTTATTTTTGATTTACATTATGAAGTATAGGCCATTGGAGGAATTGATTTATCGCGATATTTGGAGCACCTTTAACAATTATTTGGGGGCTAACGGTGATTTAAAAAAAAAATTTACCACATCTGGTTTGATAATATAATGAAATATTAAATTATTATTTTTTTAAATAAGCATTATGGTGGACTTTAAATTAAATTAAAAATGACCAATTTACGTAGATACCAAATTTGCCGTACATGATTTAAAATATCGACACGAAGAAATGTTCTTTTTTTAAATGTTTTGTTTTTAAATTTTTATTTACGTAATCATATTTACATAGCAAATATGATAATTTATCAAAAAATACGATAAAAGCTAAATAATTTTATAAATTGCATAAAAAAATATGATTTTTTTCATAATTTAAAACAAAAATAAATGAAATACTTCTCATTCATACTAGAATTTACTAAATCTAAAACAAAAAATATGTATAATTCAGTTTGGATGGGTATTTTGGCCTCGCATCCAAAATTACAATAAGTTACGGATGAAACAGGCAGACCAGCCGTTTCTCTTAATAATAACATAATCTGAAGGACATTAATTAAAAAAAAAAAACATTCTGACGTGAAATTCGTGCCTCCATAATTTCGTTATGGAACCATAGGTAGGTATATATAAAAAGAAAAGTTGATCACACTAACCTTTTAAAAAACGTATGTAAAGAAATCAAACCACTTAATCACTTTTTTAAAAATAAATGTCCACTTGTTAAAGAGACTTCTGTACTTTAACATAAGTTTCCTCGCCGCACTCTTCGACGAGATGTTGACTGACTGAACTTCAACGTGACTTTGAAGTTACGGCAATTTTCCATAATTATTTGTGCATGTATTAAATTAATGATTCGGAATAGTTAATAGTTAACCGGATACATTAACACGCTCCTTTAAGCCCCGATCACACATAACGATTTCGTCGCTACTATTTTAATAGTTGTGTTGAATCGCTTCATGTGACAAGGTATTCGCTGCGAGTAATTCAATTAGCAGATTTTAAACACAGCGGCGATTCGATTATGAGAACATTCTGATCGCAATAAACGGTCGATTTTAGCGGTTACGCGACCGGCAACCAGTTACACCCCGTCTGACGACTCAAATCGCAAGTAGCTAGTTGTTTAAAGTTTTTTGTTGCTTCGTGTATTTTTCGAAAAGTAGGACATTTCACTCGCCTTAGCAGTTTTAGTAGCACCATGTGACTGTCTACTGGCGGATACAACAACTGGCGATCACTCGCCGTGGCAATGTAGCAGAAATGAAATCTCCCCGTGTCAATGAGGCTTTAATATAAACTTATGATCGCAGTTAATTTATGCGGTTTTTAATATGCAATGCTTACCACACAGGAAGATTGGTTTCTTGCGGCGGAATGTCGTCAACAACCTTCCTTATTTTCCTTCCGGAAATGTTAGAAGTTTGAATATTGAAGTAAAATTAATTTGTAGTTACTTGTTTATAGGTTTCAAGGTTAATAGTTCACATATTCAAATTTAAGAATGTTCGTTTACCTTGTGACATCACCAAAATCGCGCAATGCATTTTGTAAGGGAAATGTAGAAATTATTTTTAGAAATAATCATATGTGCGTATATTGTTTTTTTTTCGGAAATTAATAAATAAATATTCTGTTGATTCACGTCGTAGCTTTGTAATAACATAAATCTATTGAATTTAATTAGTTTGAATGTCAATTCGTGCATCACTGACAATGTCCATAAAATTACTAGTAATTACATGTTTTCAGGTTTTCACGGCGAAAAGATTTTTCTTGAATGGTTTTGGGATGTTATGCTGTGTTGTGCTTCCTTCTCCTTTAGACAACGTTTTGAACAGAGTTACAGTGTCCATCATCAGGAAAATAATGGCTCTTAAGAGGATTAACGCGTGCAACACGGTATCACTTCTACATACATAAATACACACTACGCCACAATCTACACATCTACCCTGATGATGGATTCTATTATGGTGTCCGAAACGTTGGCTAAAGTAGGAGGAAGCAGAACACGGCATTAATATCTCCAAAAACTGTTCAAGAAAAAGACGCGAAATTCAATTAATATTTAAGGAACCCTTTTTTATCACAATCAAAATGTGTAAAGTGCAGACTTTTTGTTTAAAAAAATATATCAACAAAAACTAAATCGATGATTTTTGCCCTTACGGTTTTTTCACACTACATTGCCAACACGCGTAGAGAAAAATTTGTCACTATGTTATGGTAAATGTTATTTTTATAGGCTTTGTATATTTTTTCATTTGATGTAAACATGATTACTCTATCTTATACTCGTATATGTACAAATAGTCCATTAATCAAACGAACTGGTGAAACTTATAAAATTTCAAATTGAATGGACATTTTGATAATACATACCGTTGTCCTGAGAAATGTCATTTTTGTATAATTTTATCTAAGACCAAATAATTAAGTGAGCCAGGAAAATCGTTAATCTTTCCATTCCAAAGGATTAAATATTTCCACAGCCTAAACAGAGTACACAAAGGAAATGGCGATAGCCCTTGTAATATTAAACCAATTAATTCGACAACGGAATTTATATTGTTTATGAAGTTCACTTTGATTCGAGTAATGCCTTTGAACCAATGTCGAAAATGGGCCGCGTTTACGTTGTTTAATTGGTAGGTTAGGTTAGGTTGTGCAGATGTGAGACAAATTTATGAAACCAGTTAATTTGAAACTTTTTGATTGCCGACTGGCAAAGAAGAACCAACATAATTATTTTAACCAGGTGGTTTGTTAATTTACGCTTAAATTGTTGAATATCGTTTCGATACCTTCGAAGAGAAAACCATTGCAATGCGAAACAATAAAATGATCAATAAACACATTGTTTGGTTGGTGTAATGTTATACGTACTATGTGTTAGTGTGTCGATATCAAGGTTTCAATTCAGTAATGGAAATATATTAACAATAACTCCATATGAATTGTTTTTGTGTTTAATTCACAAAAGGTGTTAAACAAGGCTGCGTAATGTCACCATGGTTATTCAATCTATACATGGATAATTGTATGCAAGAATTGAAAGAGGTGGGCTTGGGCGCGAAAATGAGTAAACTGAAAGTATGTTGCATGTTGTATGCGGATGATGCGGTGCTGATTGCTAACAGTATGGAAGATTTACAGTCCCTTTTATCTAGGTTGAATGAAGTATGCATGAAGAACGAGCTAATGATGAATGTAAGTAAGTCTAAAGTCATGGTGTTTGAAAGAGAGAGTGCGAAAACAGTGTGCAATATAGTTGTGAATGACGAATACTTGGAGCAGGTCGATGAGTTTGTATATTTAGGAAGTATGTTTACGAGAGATGGAAAGACTGATAGGGATATTGAAAGAAGGGTGCATGCAGGAAACTCCATTAACGGAGGACTGAACGCGGTTGGCGCTAACAAAAAGTTGTCCAAAGAAGCGAAGCTAGCAGTCCACAATAGAGTGCTGATACCAACCCTGACAATATTAGTATAGGAATAAAACTGTCAACATATATTAAGTCATATGAGAATATTTTTTAAGTATGAGTATGACGCAAAATAAAAACTGCAGGACATTTCAACAGCTGTTCTTTTAATATCAAATTTAATCGCCGGTGTGGCCGCATCAAAAAATGATGCGGCGTGTTGTTTCACATAATTTGGAGCAATATTCTGCTTTATAGACTGGCCACACTAATAAAACTATAACTTAGCAAAAGTATACATGAAACAGCGCGTTCTCCTATTTAAAATCCTTGTTATTTTATATTTTGTATATTAACTGAGTTCTTGTAACTGAATTATTTTCACGTCAGTGTAAACATCTGTAAAAACCCAGTACAAATAAATAAACACACATTTACCGTTACTGTTACTCTAAATTGAGCTCACGATTTAGCTGTCTGTTGAAATAAACGACCTTAAGACGACATCAGAATGCTAATTTCGGTAAAAATTTAACTAAACGGACATAAATAAATAAATAAAGTACCTACTTGCGTAAGTTTATAACCGTGACCAAAAGATGGAACCTGGTGGCAGACCACACCGAATCGATTGGCTGCTCGAATTGGCTTTAGCTGTATTCAATGTACTTGATATAAATAACCAGCTACTTTCCGACCTTCCCCTTCTTCAACACCTATCCCTTCCTACTCCTCTCAGCCTCACAAGATTCTCCGGGCAGTTGATATTCTTCACTCACATAATGAAGCAAATCAATGGAATCAGGTTTTCACAACGATTAACGAAACAGGTTTTACCAATGAAACATGTTTTCAAAACGATATCCATTACTATCAATACGTCCTACAAAATGGCTTTAGTTTATTTTATGTGAATACTGCGCAGGAGTCCCAACTGCTACTAACCGTATGGAGCCAGAGAGACCATGGCATTCCCAATTAGGGTATATTGAGAGGCTGAATGGGAAGGAGATGGAGAAGAGGGAGATGAGAATGTACCTGGCTATTCAGATCTGGTCACCAAACACGGCTAGAGCTATTTCAAGCAACGTTTTAATTTTGAATGGCGGTCTTTCACTGGGTGAGAGAATCTTCCATTCTTAAACGTGCCGCTAATGTACCATATGTATTTTTAGTGAAATATTTTTAAAACAACACAAATTATAAAAAAAAAAATGCATGCCGGGATTTGAACTTTTTGATTTTGTATGATATCGATAAGAATGACGGAAATTATGTAGGTCTCATTAGCTCAGTGGTTAGAGTGTTGTCCCAGAAAGAGGCCCTGGGCTCGATTACCAGATGCGACCTATATCTTTTTGTTATCTGTGTCTTTTCGGTTCCATATGTCCTTTGAGATTTGTTAATATTTTCTTAAAACATGCTTGTTGACCAGTAATGAATATGCACGCCACTGGTTTAGATACTACGAGGGAAAGAAGAAATAAATAAAACTAGGGTTTCTCAACACCTCACGATTTTCGAGTTAGTGTATTTATCTTTATTACAATAATAATGATCAAGATTAAAACGTACACACAATATAATTTTATACACTGTTTTATCCTAACTAAAATCATTATTATTCATTAGACATTAAGAAGAGAATATAAAATGAATATTTACAGAATAATATCATATACAGTCAATAACAAAAGAAAAAAAAATTAATAAGGTGCAATTTTTTCAAACTAAGTTTATTTCATTTGAATTAGAATAGTAGATAAACCATTATTAAAAAAATCCCACATGAAAACTTTCTCACGTCAGATTAATACATAGTTTACATTCAATATTTGTTAGATTTTTTTATAATTAAGGCAGACATATATTATAAAAACTTAATATTATTTACAATGAAACATGGCTAAATATTTAAATAATATAATACTTGAGACATATTCAATAAATATGTAACAATATGGCAAAGCTTATTGTACATATATTTTATACATTTTACAGAAATACATTCAACAATGTAATAAGCTCGTATTGAGAATAAAAACTATTTAAATATGATTTTTAGTTTTATATAGAAAAATATATTATAGCTTTTAGTTCATGTCTGTATTTTAAATATAATTGAATATAATAAAAACATGACTTTTATTTTTCGTCATCATTACATTATTTTTTCCATTTCATGCTTTGTGTTTAGAAACCTTATTAAAAAAATTCATTTAGTGAGGCATGTTTTTTTCCTTCATCCTTGAGTGGTACAAAATGAACAATTATATACTTTTCCGACTTTGTTTCATATCGAATCCGACATCGTCAACATCTTAGAATTCGAGTGTTTTTTTAGAACAAAACAATTAGTTCGCTCTTTAAAATTCCATATGATGGTTTAATAAACTCGTTAGAAAAATGTTGCAAAAATACAAGACGAATAAGTTTAATAACTTATGCTTTATGGAATAGCAAGATATACAATATTAAAACACAAATTTTTCATATGGATTGGAACTTTATTTATTTTTATGTATCTGTCTGAGACCAATTTTTTTTTTTTACAGGCATTGATTTATTCAATACATCTTTACATAATGCCAGTGTCTGAGGTCAGTATAGTCACCTTGTGATTGGGGTAGATTGGAACCACCACAGATACTTTGTGATATTTGTTGGACATTGAACTTGGTATTTTTATGTATAATATTGTACTGCAGAATTTATACTTTTTAATTATGTTCATTTTTGTTAATTTTGTATATAGGAGTCGGTTTATATCGTTTCACTTAAATTGTAAAGCTGCTCATCTCGATACAGGACTACCCTAGGGAGATGAGTGACTTATGTTTTTGATTTTCTTATTTATTTTTGAGAAAAAATACATAAATAATATATTGAAAAGCATCAAACAATAAACAATTACAATTTTTTGGAGGTTATGCCAATGTAATGTTTTTGAAGGGATGTCACAACACGCTAATTTAAAACAAAATTTGAAGAGATTTTCGTTTAATTATTAAAGAAGAAAGAATTTTGAATGCAAATGCGAAATTATTAAAGATGTATCTACAAAATAGCTATTGTATTGTTATCTAACCCAACAAGTGATAATCGATTGTTCCCCTTCCAATGATGACGTTTCTTGGAGTTGCCAATTGATCGTTCCCTTTCCGATCTGATGACGTTTCTGGGAGTAGACAATCGATTGTTCCCTTTCCGATCTGATGATGTTTCTCGGAGTTGACAATTAATCGTCCCTTTCCGATTCCGATGGCGTTTCTCGGAGTTGACTATCAATTGTTGGATTTTCAGTTCTATGAGGTTTCTCGGACTCTATAGTCGTTCATCTATCACCATCGATCGGAATATTCCGATTGTTAAAATGATCGATCATTGATCGATATTGCCCATCGCTACAAAACCAATAACTATCCAAGCAATAACTGCCCAATACGAGAGTGAAGAGTTAGCATTCGTACTCCCGACATGTCGAATTAAATGTCTAGGTCGAGAGCATAGAGCTGGCAATACCAATTTACTTTTGCCTAACTTTGTACGTTGCCACGTGTACAATAGGTACAACCTATTTAATGAAAGTCAAATACATTGATTTTAATCATTAATAATTTTAATATAATCTCGCTTCAGTACACTAGCTGTAATGTTTTGTTATGGATTTGAATTACTCGTGCGGTAAAATTATTTGTACTTTAATTCGTAGTAATAATTTATTAGGATGGAGCAAAAGCCATATCAAATAACGATCTCTTCCTTCCGACCAAAGACAATATAAAAACTTTATATGGAAACGCTTTGAAAATAAATCTTTATTGACATGTTACGTAGCGAAAATTGCGGAAAAAAAACAATATTATACCTAATGTTTTCTGACCAACCAAACAAACGTAAACCAAGTAAAGTAATTCAATATTTATATTTATATGATTTCGACTACCATAATACGAGGATTTTTCGTCTAGTTGTGGTCGCGAGAGCAAGAGATAGTTGATTTAATAGTATGAATAAAACAAGCGAAAAAATCATAAAACAGATTTTTTAAAAATTTCTTGCCTACATAATAACAAATAAAAGGTAAAATATCATTTTCTATTACTTTTAAGCTTCTAAGCCTCTCAGAATTTATGATAATCGGAAATATGATATATTTTGTTTTATATTTTTTTCCACATCCATTAAAATAAAACACAAAATATATAACTAATTACGACAAACAAAATAAAGAAAAACTTGTAACTACGTAGATACAAAACAATTATAATATAAAGACGATAAAGTTAGAATGGTAAACGTAAAGGCGTCGTTCACATTGTTATGCGAACGTGCCAGTTTTCAGCACGTAATTCGGTTAGTTGAGGCTCTTAATGTTACTTGAACGTAGGATATGAAAACTAAGGTTTGCTAAAATTTTAGTAAAGTAGGTACCCAGAATGGGACAATTAATGCTTTCAGTTAAAAAGCTTTCACCTATTCATTCCCCCAAAACAATCCCTATAATGGATTCCACAATACCACAGTTTGTAGGCAGTTAGGTGTTTGTTATGTTAAATTTGCAACGGTCAATAAGTAATTTAAAATGACTAGCTTGAATAAAATTTTATCCAATATGCCTACAACCTCAATAATTAAATAATTGGCCAGTTTTAAATAACATAACACGGTAAACGCAAACATATTAACGTTTAGTCAGGGTTGAGGTTATACGTAGTAAGTGCGTACAGGCAATGATTTTAAAGAGATTCAAATAAGTTATAAATAGTTATAAGTTATAGTAACACCCGCCCGCAGTTCCCTCTTACCCCACTGATATCCTACGATATAGTACACCACTACACAAGCAAGGATCTCTTTGAAGTGATTCTACTGTAGACAGGTACCAGGTAAAACAATAATGCATGTTTGAAATATTGGTCGGATAGAAAACCTGTGGTTTGAGATATTTAAAGTAAACACAAACAAACGTGAAACAAATATTAATTAAATAAGACCAAAAAAACGGTTGGTGGCTGAGTTAACAAACGCATCGGGTTCCCATCCAGGCGTTGTTGTTTCAATTCCTCTGCTGACTAAGTCCTTCATCATTGCATTAGCAACAGCTTTCGCTTATAATGATGGTAGTAGGAGATTTAAAAATATTTTCAGTTTATTGGTAAGAAGAAATCATATTATCGGACTAGCGTTTTGTCCGTTGCACGCAATGGAGGTGATTGAATATAAATATTTTTCCCAAATGAAAATTCATCATTTTAACCTTTCAAATTAAGTTTTGTCTATGATTCCCTAATTTAAATCATGAGTTATTAGGTACCTACAATTAGATATTATTACTTTATTTTTTCTCAATATTAATTATAAATATATTTAAAAACTGATACTTGATCTTTTAAATAATTATAAAAAAAATCATAATTGGATATATACGATTTTACATTATATTTTAATTTGTTCTTTTTATTCACAGTTTTTTTTATACATATAGTTAAAATAGTAATGATACAAATCGTCGAAGCATAAAAAATCCGCATTTTTCTACCTTGCAACACTGCTGCCGTCACCAGCTTACATCATACTATAATTAAAAAAAAATAATAATAATCCAAATATTATTATTGATTTAATTTACCCGCATAGTTCAGTTAACCTAAACTTACCGAAATTAACCTAAACTTTTCTAGGGTAACATAACCTAACCTAGCTTAACCCTAACTTAACCAAACTAAACCTAGCCCAACCCAAGCAACTACCCTTGAGGTTATCATAAACGAAAACAGAATTAATATTACGAGTGAGCACTCCTAATCGCTTGAAGTTACCTACACACTCATATGAAACTAACCACCCCCTGGTTTTATTTTCACGAAAGCGGTGCTATAAAACTATTTTGATAAAATATATACATAAAATATTAATTATTATTAAACACATTCTGCAAATGAATTTAGAGATCAAAAAAAAATCGGTATTATTTGCACTTAACAGTTGCACTTTAAAAAATGTCCTGCAAAAGTGAACCATCTGGATGCACACTTCTATTTAGAATAAAAAAAAGTGTTTTGTCGGTAGGTACTTTGATATTATAAATGTAGGCAGGTACCTACTTAAATGTATCCCAATACTTTACGCGTGTATTCGTTCTATTTTAAAAAAAATATATTTAAATCAAAACCACTAAAAAACAATGCCGGGAAACTAAATAATTACTCAGCCTCTCTTTAATTCGAAGAGAACCCCCTAATAAAAAGATCTGTTTTTTTTTTCAAAATGTTTAAAAAAATTATATAAATTAAAAAAAAAATCATATATATTTTTTGAGAATCTCATAGAAGTTGAGAGACTAATTGTGTACCGGGCCTTCAGATTTAGGTGGCTTTGGTTCGATTGCTGGAGGTATCAATCAGAAAAAATCAAATTTGGAGACAATCAAATGAAACAAAATAGAGATGGTCGGTATTCCTGTCCCGGTTACTTTGTCGCAATGAATTTGCCGTCATTGGGACAAAGTAAACCTGAAGGTGAAATAAACTGGTTCTTGATTCTCAGAATTTATTTAGCATCCATCCTTAGTTCCCAGTGATTTTAAACTTTATTTTGTGAAACAGGTTCCAAAAGTAAAAAGGACCGGTAAAACAGAATTGCTTTATGATACTGCAAAGCGGTTAAACTAAAGAATGGAGTTCTTGCCCCATTCGACTTTATCGCAGTGTAAGATATAGGAAAACGCTAGTCAAATTGGCAAAGAGATTTTTTAACATCGGATAGACTAAATGAGAGATGTGGGAAAACGCTAGTCAAATTGGCAAAGAGATTTTTTAACATCGGATAGACTAAATGAGAGATGTGGGAAAACGCTAGTCAAATTGGCAAAGAGATTTTTTAACATCGGATAGACTAAATGAGAGATGTGGGAGAATGCGAGTCAAAATCGAACAATTGAATTAAAACAGATTATTGAAATTATACGACGATAAAGAAATGTGTACAAATCGAAATGCAAGTGGTGTTTTTTTCATACGGGACAAATTATATCACGCTTTACGTACATTTAATAACATAAAAATCATTACAGGCTTGAGATAGCGTTTAGGAACCAACGGCCCTTACAATTAATTAAAAAAGCTATCTTATCTTAAAAATATTCATTAATTAAATTATATATGATCCAGGCTAAGAGACCTTCAAAAACACAAACGAAGGAAACAAATCTACAGGATCAACAAAATTCGTAATTCTCCACGTTGCGTCTAAATGTTTAATTTTTACGTACTAAATACCTTAGACTAAACAAAGTTTTTAGTAAACTAGTCATTTTTAAGGTGTTCCTTATTTTTTTTTACCATTACATATTTTTGCTCAAGGAAACACAATCAAATAGTGAATTAACTCATTAAAAATCAATTAAACGTGATTGGGTTCAATTTAGTAGGTATAATATAATATTTCTATGAGCATCGTCTAGACTCTAGACGGTATATTAAGTTGCAAGAAAATTAGCGCGGAGTTCCAATATGAAAACGTTTCCAGCCATTGACCCAGTTTATGTGTTCATTTCAGCGATGGATGACTACCCCGAATGGATTGATACAGCCATCATGTTTTTAAACTGGAGCGTGATAAATGTGTTGCTAGCGCTCCATCAAGTGTCGGATTATTAGGGAGTCGCTTGAACGTTGAAGGTAAGCTGCATGTGTCAAATCATTTCGGACCATCGAGCAGAGTCGCTTAACCCAAGATTATATTTAATTGAGGTTTAGGTTCGGTATTTCAAAGTTCATAACTTTTACATCGTGATTCACGCTCAAGAAAAAACTTTTTTTGAGAATAATCACCACCTGATTGTGGTATGATATGTACCATGTACAAGCTATAACATGGTCAAATAGACTTTAAAAAAATTAAAGTGAACAAATATCATCATATCTGAGTAGCAAAACAATGGGATTATTTCATGGTATTTACTAATATAGTTTCAAAGTAACGACGATATTTGAGTAAACATCATTAAAATCTTAAAAGAAATAACGGTAAACGTATAACGCATAAATTTGGATAATTATTACAGGTAACAAACATAATTAAATAAACACATCACTTATTATACAAGCTTTTACTATTAAATACAGAGATACCCTTTATGGTACTATAATGTACATTTATTTCAAAACATATTATGGCTAAAACAATGTCTTATTCTGAAAACATTGAACATACATGATCTCACAACAGATTTTTTTATATACAATAAATTCTTATCAGATTACCAATATAATAATTAATGGCTAAGACCCCCACCATTGAACAAGCATTATCTTCTACTTATAATTCCGGTAGTTGGAGATTTTTAAATATTGTCAGCATATCCGAGAATGTTTGTCTTTCTTAAAATAAACACAAGTATTGTTTTTTTACAACCTTAATCTGCAGCAAAAATTGAAATATACATAATTTAACATTTATGAGTTGAAAAATAAAAATCTGTCATATGTTTTCATCGCCTTGTTTCCCATAGGTTGCATTATATTATTACCATATCGTCAACACATTAATCGTCGGAAGAAAATACAGATGAATAATTACTTTCAATTCATACATCAATACACGTTCAAATGTCGATGTAGGAAATGCCTCATTTTAAAATATATATGTAGATAATATTAGAAATTGTCAATAACTCATATACCATGATTTACGTCACGATCATAAAAAAGAATCAGATTCGTGCCACAACTCTTAGTTTTATTTCAATAACAAAGAGTTTTTAAATGGTTTTATACACAGTTTTCCAATGTTGTAATTATTATATTTATCTCTTGGATTTCCACAACTTTATATAGACATGCCGTTCATATTAATGTTGTACATTACATTTTTAGTGTTATTAATGTATCGTTAAACTACATATTATGTTAATCCGAAGAACACAAAGAACCCAAGGAAAAAAATTGAGTTAGTGTCGGCGCTCGTGATCCGAATTTATTAAACATTCTTTGTATTTTTTAAAAAGGTAACATGTTCATTATGTACTTGGTTCCAATTTGATGAAAATAGGTTATTTATATTCTCGTCGCTTTGGCACTAGGATGATACGATTTCATTCTGGAGTTGAGATTGAGCCTATTGAGTAACGATCATATTCACGGCTGAGAAAATACCGTCTCACCGGGTTCGATAGATTGAGCTAGGTACCTATACAGTTTTGACGTTTGCCTTTTAGTTCAGAATCAACTAAGTCCAGTCCATTTCTAAAATATTTGTCACATTCCACTCATGATAAGCTACAGTCAGGCCGATGGCAAATATTTGAGTCAAATTGGAGGTCACAATACACTGACTGGGGTCACTAACATCACAATTAAACGACGCAATTAATAGCTCTCATTTCAGCAGTCTGATTTTCCACTCAGAGCTTGAGTTAAGTTAAATTCACATTTAGTATAATATTTGAGGTCACATTACAATCCTGACAAACTGTAGTTAGACTGGAGCCTACAGCATCATAATTGAAAGTCACTGTTGTTATGTTTTGCATTTCCCAGTCTGAGCAACTCCGAGGCAACGAAGTAATAGTGACATTTGGTCTAATATTTTAGTAACTTTGAAGGTCACAATACACTTCTAATAAATTAGAGCAAGTCCGGATCCTCACATTTGAGTCAAGTTTGAGGTCACATTACACTCCCGATAAACTAGAATTAAACCGGAGTTTACCGCTTTAGTCAAGTTTTAGGTCACATACACTCCCGATAAACTAGAATTAAACCGGAGTCTACCACTTTAGTCAAATTTTAGGTCACATTACACTATCGATAAAGTAAAATTAAACCGGAGTCTACCACTTTAGTCAAATTTTAGGTCACATTACAATCCCTATAGACCAGAATCAGATGAGTGTCTAAAATCACAAATTTACGTCATGGTCGTAGAGTCAGACCGGAGTCCCTAGAATCACAAATAAACATAACGGTTGTGAAGTTAAAATTTAGGCTGTCCGATTAACTTCATCAAAGTTCAGTTAATTTGGTCTAATATTTGTGGTCACACTGCGCTTCGGATCGTCTAAAATAATCACAATTAAAAGTGACTGGTGTTTAAGCTCGTTTTCGGTAATCTGTTAATAAAGTTATTTTCACATCAGGTCTTATATTTAAGTCACACTGCGCACACAATGAACAGACAATAGGCTTATAGCATATGAGTTAAGTTTGAGGTCATATTTCACTCCCGGTAGTCTAGATTCATCACCACTGAATCAGACAGATTTTTGGTAGTCTGTAATAAAGTTTATTTCACATTTGAGGTCACACTGCGCTCCCGATGAACTAGAGTCAGACCGGAGTCTCTAGCATCGTTCTCCGTTTCAGACCCGGCTCGTGATGGTAAACTTGTGTTTGTCCGAGTCCGCGTGCAGGCAGCAGGCGTTGGGATGTTCCCTCAAGTAGGTCGGGCCCTTGCAGGCCAGCAGCTCCGGCGGCGGGAACCTCACACGGTGGGGATCCTTCCGCGGGGGCGCGTCCCTACAACCATTCCCCGCGGCCTGACACAGTCCCTGCCCCCCCTTGTCCGCTTCCAGGTGCGTGGCGCACGCTCGCATGCCTTGCTGGTGCTGCTGATGGGTCAGACTGAAGCGAATGTCGTAGGTTTGTGTGCTGTGGTTGTTGGTTTCTTTGAACTCCTCGGCGACCCCTGCAACATATGTGTGTTCAATAAGTTTTACATTTTTCAATGAGAAAGTTCGACTACAACATTGTTTGGTTAGGTTACTGAATAGTCCAGTCTGTAAAGACATAAAATAGGCCTTTGCTTTGCATAAGGTAGTGTAAAAGATTTTTGATTTTATATTGTAAAGATAGGGACTCTGAAGAAAAAATCCAAGTTTCCAACCTTGGGTGACCTTTAAGTTAACCGCCATCTTGGATGAATGGTGCCAACATTGGTTGTTCCTACGACAAAATTGTCTAAGACAATCTAAAAACAACTTTATAAAATAAAATTAAAGAACCTTTTACCCTATCTTTTGCATGGTAAAAACCCCCGCTGACTGGATAAGAAGAGATAAACTCATAAAAAAAGCTATGTAGGTGAGTATGTGTACTTGAAGTTTGAGCCTAGAAGTTGAATAGTCCAATGTAAATGGGCATCATCACTTTATTTTTAAATCGGTGGAAATCACACTTCCATTGGTTTGTCCATTCTGTAGCTTGGTGTAACTTATGATAACAGGACAATAATAACCCTCCGGAGGTTATGTAGTTTTCTATTTGGGAGATAAAAAAAATAAAAATATTTATATATATATATATACGAGGTGTGTTCAAAAGAAAAGGTGAATTTTGAATTTTCGCGGGCTGTGTTCATTCGATTATCCATTTTTTGTTGTTGTTATGTTAGTACATATATGTTTATCATATGTTAGAATTATCAGCCATTTTTGATTAGTGGTTTGTTTTTGACAGCTGGAAAGGTTAGTCACGTTTTTGTGTGTTTTTCGATTTTTTACTTTTGAACAAAATGGATCAAAGAATATGTATTAAATTTTGCGTTAAAAGTGGAATAAAGTGCTCCAATGTACTTAAAATATTGACTGTGGCATTTTGCGAGTCTACCTTGTCTTAAAAAAGTGTTCATAAGTGGTACAAGCGCTTTACAGAAGGCCGAGAAGATGTTAATGACGATGAGCGTCCTGGAATTGCAACCACGTCAACAAACGAAGAAAACATCGAAACAGTGAAGAAAATGGTTTTGGAAAATCATCGAATCACTATTAGGAAAGTTGCAGAAGATGTTGGCATATCAATCGGCTCATTCCATGCAATTTTCTGGAATGTTTTGGGCATGATACGTGTGGCAGCGAAGTTTGTTTCGAAATTGCTAAATTTTGAGCAAAAGCACGTCGCATTAGTATCGCTCAGGAGTTGTTGAATGACGTCAACGATGATCCAGATTTGCTCAAGAGGGTCATAACTGGTGATGAAACGTGGGTATATGGTTATGATGTTGAAACCAAGGCCCAATCATCCCAATGGAAGCGGCCAGACGAGCCAAGACCGAAAAAAGCACGCCAAGTTTGATCAAATGTGAAGGTTTTGCTCACTGTTTTCTTCGATTACAATGGCGTGGTGCATCATGAGTTCTTGTTAACAGGTCGTACGGTTAATAAAAAATACTACAAGGGAGTTATGCAACGTTTTCGTGAAGCAATACGGCTCATACGATTGGAATTGTGGAAAAACAAATCATAGATTTTGCATCACGATAATGCAACAGCTCACACATGCTTGTTCGTGAATATTTGACCAAAAACAACACCGTAATCATGCCTCAACCACCGTATTCACCAGATTTCGCTCCCTGTGACTTTTTCCTATTCCCGAAGCTGAAGAGACCAATGAAAGGAAAGCGTTTTGCCACAATTGATGAGATAAAGTCAGAATCGAACTTTTTTTCGGCTTGCTTTTTGAGAAAGGATAACTCGCAGGAGTTCCAAGAGCTTTGGCTGAATTCAGAGACAGTGTTCTTCAACTCTTTCTCAAGTCCATTTTTAAGCGAAGTGTGTTCTTCGTTCTTTCGCTCTAAGGTTTTGGAGATTTTTTCTTTTTCGAACTTAAGCCTAAGGTTTTGCTGGGTCAGCTGTTCATTTCTGTTTTCGAAAATGGACAGCCTTTACGTATACTGCATAATGCTGGCTTGAAGTTGCTATTTTTCGAAGTCATTTTTGTAGGCCTTAAGTTGGTCCTGGAAGAGTTTATTATGTGTTTTGATGGAGGCGTTTTCCTTTTTATAATTTGCCAATTATCTTTCAGTGGATTGGAGTTGGAGTTTGGCTCCTTCATGGTTGCGCTTGAAATCCTGCAGTTTTGCGATTGTATCTTGTTTTTTGGCAAGCACATGAACCGTATTGTTGTATTTGCTTAATAGTATTTCTATCTATTTAGATTGTAATTTAGATAAATATTATTATTATTATTGTTTATTTTTACTCTTTAGCGTTGTGCCTTTAGTTTTTCCAAGTAGTATCGTTAGGTCGGGAATGTTGCCGAAGTTGGACTTTCTCTAGAGCTTTTGATTTGTTGTTCGACCAAGTTTTCCTTTGAGTGGTGGTTGGATCTCATTTTTTAAATAATATTTATTATATGTTTCTATGCCTTTGAGAACTGTATCATTTAGAAATTGGAAAAAATTACATCAGTCTGCATCGTTTTTATTATTATCAATTAAATATGAATATATATTTTTAAAGATTCTCAAGTTTTATATGGCTATTTCAACCATTGTTATTTCATTTCCTGTCAATTTATACTTGTTACTCTTTAACATGAGTTATCATTACCACGTCAGACAACATCTAACATAACTGAAATCCGAATAGGAAAGCATGAATTTCTGCAATCATGTGTGGAAAATCTAATAATTTTAGAATAATCTTATCATTTATTGATGGCCTTGGCATTCTTATTACGGTTTCCTTTTTGTTACTTCTATGGTATTTCTGACTCTCGTTGTTTTTATTCCCGACGCGCCTTCAACCCTGTCACCTCATCCGTAAACTGTTGGAACAACTCGTATTCAGAATTGTAGATGCATGTGGTTCGAGACAAGGGAGCAATGAACTCTGCAAACTTCAATGGGTTTTGCTCCAAACTCTTCAGCCTCTCTCCTGTCAAGACTTTATCAATACAGTATTTGAACTATAATTATGTCAAAAAAAATAATAATACATATATTTGCTTGATATTTTAATATAGTATACGCTTCCAGCAGTGAACCCTTCTGAAATTTGACTAGCAGTTCCAAATTGAAAATCCAGCAGATATTTACTTTCAACTTTTTGGCTCAAGAAATACCCAATGAGCAGTTTTCTCGTGGAGTAGTTTGGGTACGGAAAATAGAAGTGTTTATGGAACAGTTTTTTTGTCATCTTGACCGTTGCAACATATGGTTTATTTGTACAAGCAACCACAGTAATACGGTCTTTCTTCAGCCAGAGCTTGTTCTTCTTCATGACCAAAAACCCTTTCTTCAACTTCTGGGCATAACTATTGGCCGTAATTCCTTATTTCTTCTGCTTTTTCTTCTTGGTGAATACTTGTTCGAAGTCATCGACAATGATCAGCGAGGGCTGAAACTTTTGAGCCACGATCATCACTTGCCAGAAGAGCTTGGCGATTGCTTTCTTGTCCTGAAAGTTCTCTTGCAAGTTTTCAGGAGACAGATCGAGCACCAGTGCAGTACATTAGGTAGCCAGCGCTCTCATCATCATCGACTTGCCAGTGCCTGAGGGGCCGTAGAAGAGAAACCAACTCTATTTTTTAAGCTTCTATTTGGCTTGTTTTGAACCAAGCGGTATCGCGACAGTTTGGATGATCACTTCACGAAGTTGGGCATATGATGGGTCTGGTATTCTTTACGTGATCTTCTCTTTTACTCCTCCCAAGGGATTGTTCTCACCAATGAATTCCGCCATCTTTGCCTCCTTCACAATATTTACCACTCCCTTTTAGATGAGTTCCTGGAGTAATTATTCTGGCTTCTTTTTAGCAAGACCGAATGGGATTTTGATTTTAGATTTCTTTGATTTTTTTGCTTTTCTCTTCTTTCCTTTTTTCTTCCTAATTGCGTATTTTATCCGCATGCTGCCAAGTTCGAGTTCGATCATGGAGTCTACCATTTCTTCGATCTATTTCTCCACATTTCCCTTGAGCTCCGACTGAATGAGTTTACGATCCATTTATAGTGGATTGACGTGATTCAGAGACTCAGTCAAATAGGTCGAGGAAGCGTTGTTGAGTCCGAAAGCGAAGGACTGCTGTGTGTGCATACTCGTAGCACCCCATGTCTTGTCGTGTTGTTGGATGTTCTTGTTGATGAGAGTGATTAGCTCAGATTTCCCAGGGCTTTCTCCCACGCCCGACTGCGTGCCGAGTTTCGTATTGAGAGCTGTCGACATTGACTTTGCTTTTTGGGATTTTTCGGGAGATAGCTTTGGCTTCGATTTAGATTTAGAGCCTGATCCTTAATTATTTTTGCTTTTGCCCTTGAAAGTGGCTCCAGCCATTGTTTGTTCCTCACTTGTCTTGGCTACGTATTTATAGTAGTCAGTGGATTTTGTGGGCAACGCTTTGAAAGAATGTTCAAAGAGATATTCCGAGAGCCACTTTCGCCTTGAGTCTAACATTTTCACTCTCATGTTAAAACCTTATGCTTTCTTGATGGTGTCGATAACTTTTTAATTCTCCAGTAGGTATTTCTGTTCGTAGGCTTCCTGCTCACTTTTGATCTTGTTTCTATTGGTTTCGGCCTGTTGGATCACCTCTGAACTTATCTGAGATTTCAACATGCCTAGAAAGCTGAGCTCTCCCGTCCTCATGCCGTAAAGCTTTTTTCGTGCTGCGAACGCTCGCCAGATCTTTTGCATCACCAACAGTCTTTTAATCTGTTCCTGCTCTGCGTCTTTGGGATTATAGTCCCCCGCCGCTTTTAGTTGTTCGTCTTCTTTCATCTTTTGCAACATCTGTTGCCGGAATCGTAGTACTTCCGCAGTCCTCACCAAACCTTGCCTGCCTCTTTCAAGCTTTTGGATTATCCTGATGGCAGTTTCAAAGCTTGGTTCCAAGGATTGAGCGTACACTACCAACTATTATTGTGGTTCCGCTGTGCCTCTCACTTCTTCGATCATTCGCTTGACCATAAGGTTGCGTTGCCTAAGGTTTGCGTGTTATTCTTCTGCAAAAAGTCTGGGAACTGGTACTTCAAGGCACTTCGGGGTGAGTTTGAGGTCCATCACTAACTAATCGAAACTGACAAAGTGATACTTCAGGGCTTATGGGTTTTGGGTGCTGTAATAGGTAACCTGCTGCTTGATTTCACACATTCGAATCATAGTATTGATGAGCATCTCCCTGATGAGTCTCCTCTTTTGTGGCTGGACCATTTTGTCGTAGCAATCCTCCAGTTTCCGGTAGATCTCGAGATACCTGATGTACAATGTCCCATAATACTGGAACCATTCCATGTCTGATCTCTTTTTGGCTTTGTTGGCGTTGCTGGCTCGTTCCTATTGTTACGGCAGCTGCTCGTTATGGACTTGTTCGACGAGATCGTTGATGGCCTCTTCCCATTTTTGGTTGTAGTAACTAATGAATTTGTTATTTTTTAGAAATGGCGAATCGTATCATCATAATGTTCGTACTTGTAGCTCATCTGGATGTTATTTACTACTGATGAATAAAAAAAAGTTTTATTTATTAATTATTTGGTCCGGCTCCTCTTGTCAGCTATTAGATAAGATAAAATAATTATTATGTTATTAAATATAAATTTACATAAAAACTGAAAAATGAGAATCTGTACTTTATACATTGATTTTTTTAGTTTTAAATATCTTTTAATATTTCCCCTCTCCCTCTTGATTAGTTTGCCATTTTAATTGAAAGATAAATTGAGTTCAAAAAATTCGACGAACTTTAATACGTACAAAAATTCAGTCTAATAAAGAAAAGTAATAATTAAGTAAATTTTAAAAGTTCGAGAATTTATTTGAATAAGATGTTTTTGAAAAAAACGAGGATATATATAAAGTATGCATCATATTTCTTTGGCTCTAGGCGAGTCATATAGAGATATTGGAATATCTTACCCCCCTTTGACTGTCAGCCTATGCATCTCGTCTGCGAATGCAGAATTACCTGCTTTGCATCCTTCCAGAATATCAGTCTCTCCCACTGTTTCTTTTCGGTTATTTTCATCCAGCAAAAACTTGATCGCGCTAAAGGTGTATTCCAAGTAAAACAACGCGTCGGTCTGCCGAATGACTCCGAAGTGCTTGAACTGTCCTTCTGCCACCAGAGACAGCTCTGAAAAGCTGGCGTGGTTGGCCCCAAGCAGTCGAAGTACATTTACAGTACCGGCCTGGCAATTTTTTTTCAATAGATGAATTCTGTAATCGTTGTCGAATCCAGGATAGTGAGTGCGGTAATAATCTTCAGCGAGTAAAATCAGAGTCTTTTTGCTGTAGGAACACTCTTTCTATTTATAACAGAGTTCATCATCAAAAAGGAAGAGGCAAGGATCGAGTGCTACAACCAAGCCTGTGATCCTTTTGTCATACAGGCCTGAATACAAAGCAGTACTTCCACCGAAGGAGTGGCCAAGAATGTGAACATTTTATGGATCAATATTTAAGGAACAGTTGGGGAAAATAGTGTCCATCTTCGTTGCATCGAATATGAAATCAATAGAATGTTTAACCATGTTATAACGATCTTTGAGTTGCAAAGTCCTAAACTCCCTATTATCCATATAGTTATAGAATTTGTTTCGAATCAACTCCTCATGGCTTAAGACAACTACCAAATATCCCCAATCGGCAAATTACCTTGCCATATGAGATATTGAGTTTATTCCGAGTTGATGGGAAACTATGATGACTTCATATTTAGTTTTATGCCGGGGAGGTGCATTTCTGAATAATTTTTTTATCCTTATTCGGATAAAATAATGGATGCTTGTATACAACAGCCAATAAGGTGTTTTTGAGGGTTTTTCCGGGTCTTTATTTACGATGTCGAACATTTGTGAAACAATGTTTTTACCGAATAGACATTCTGTGATGGGGTTGATCGGCTCGTCAGTAATATAGAAAAACTCCACCGGGCTGCCGTTTATGGTCGTCGATCGATAGCCGATGTGGTTGCTCGTCTCGGGGATGTTGAAGACCCGGAAGCCGAGGGAGAAGTAAAGGTTGAGACAGACCAGCAGGACGTGGAGCGAGGTCCAGCCTGTCAGGAAGGCGGCGAGGGCCAGGGGGTGCAGGAGGAAGGGGATTCGGAGTCCCTCGTGAGAGAACTTGAGGAGGGCTGTGAAGGCCATGAGTGCGAACAGGTGGGGAGTGTAGTGAGGGAAGACGTAGAGGAGAGTTTGCTCGAGACACAGCAGGTACTCTGCATAGAAATGCTTTCGCTGGTACCTGGCTGTGTTTATTTTATGCGACCTTTCATTCATGAGAGTTTTTTTGTTATATTGAATTTTAGTTATATAAATTTTTCTTTGAATTTGGTTTGGTTGAAATATTTCTATGCTAATAGCTAATATTAGAATGTATAAAAAATATAGTTTCAAGTATATTTAAATCAATTTGATCCTCCAACCAGTAAATCAAGCAAATTTTTTAAAAAATGATTTACTCTAAGATATTCCATATTAAATATAATTTTTTACTAGAAATGCTAGTTTTAATTTTTCCCTTATTTAATTTTAAATTTTTTAACATTTCAAGTTGTTTGTTTATACATTGTCTGCTTTTATTTTTTTTAATAAAATAAATATAATATTCTAATCCATCCAACTTTTATTTTATTGTCCCCATATTAATTCACTAAAATCCAATTTTTTGAAACATATAACTCAAGAATATCTGCGTCTTCATAAACTTCTCCACCACAGGGTCTTTATCTTTCTTGTTCCCCATCATCTACTTCTGAATTTCTGCCGCTAAAACCGATGCTTGGGCTTGACCTTCAGTGTTTGTGCCTTCTCCATTCTTGGTTTTTGCCTAAATCTTATCTTTCATAACTTTAATGACTGCGTCTGAGGGAATTTCCCTGATCACATCATTACTAATAAAGTTGTTAATTGAATCAATCAAAATTAGGCTCAGTTGTTTTTCTTCTAAAGTTGAAGAAAAAGCATATTCTGTGGAAGAGCCATCCTCTTTCTTCTTTTTAAAAATAGAGAGGCCTTTGTCTACTTTTTTGTAGAAATCTCCAACAATTTTCCGAAGTTTCTCGGATTTTACCTTCTTCTGTTTCTATTTCCCATAAATAATCACTTATTCCCCTAACTGTACATAAACTTTGCTGTATTCACGACCCACTATAGTGTTCTCGCACAGCCATTTGTTCGATTTGTTTAGGCCGAGAACGATGGGGGTGATGGCCTCCAAAAACTCTATTTCCGTGACTATGTATACGCAGGAGTACGGGTAGTTAAGGGGCCGAAGGAGGATTTGGGTGAATAAATAAATTGTATAGGTTAGAATATGGAGGCTCTCACAAATAAAAACGACTTGCTCTTCGAACATAATGGAGCAGAGCACATCGTAAAAAGTCTACTTTGAAAACATCTTGAGAACAGTGAACAACCAATTACCCAGACAAGTCATCAAAATTGTACTCTTTTCTGTTGATAGCTTGAGGCGATCGTTGCCGAACACGAACTCATAAGTATAGTTGAACACGATTTTAGCAGAGTTAAACTTCGAGACGATTTCTCGATAAGATCCGTTAAGTTTGCTAACAAAAATCTATCCATCGAGCTGAGGTATGTTTTGGATTTTATTCTGGTAGATATCGAGTTTGTCAATTTTAAGTGTGTTCAGCAAGGCTGTCATGAGTGACTAGAAGAAATCGAAAAACGGGTAGAAGGTGAATAAGCTTAATACTCGTTTGGTGCTATAGGCTCCCCAGTTATCGCCTTAGGTTTGCTGGTTGATTCCTAAAAATTAGTTGAATGCGATACTGAAGCAGAACAGCTTTCTATCGGGGTTAACTTTTTCGAGCAGCTCCAACTCGGCTGGCGAAAGTTCGTGCAAATCAAGATCAGCAACGTCGAACGCGTTAACGAAGCTCGACTGCTTCTTATAATTCTGAAACAGAATCTGATAAATGTCTGCAGTCAACCTTTCCTTCTTTATTTTCTTCAACTTCACCCCTCCGCAAAACATGTACCCAGATACCACGTCCAAATAACTCTTTTCCAAGAGGTTGAACATCGAGAATATAAGCTGTGGGTGTCCTTCCACTTCGGACTCCTCCACTAACTGCATCGCTGTCTCGTTCCCTATCCCAAACAGGCAGAGATCAAAGATTATCCCGTTGACTCGAGTTTTTTTCGAAATACTTTCGCGTCTGGCAGCGACTTTCGGAGGATCCTCGATCTCAACAGCGGACAAGGTAGCCTCTACATTTTACGGATGAAGCGACCCTTACACTTCGTACCTTCGATCAGATCGTATGAGACCCAAAGAGCCAATCGGAGGACGATCCATCGATTCGCCTCGAACAGCCTCTTCATTCTCTATTTTCGGTTACCCAGTAATGCTTTTATTTTCTGTTTTATCAACTTTAATTTTCTGCTGCTCTCCATTATTATCTTCTAAAGATTATTGGTTCTTAATTTATTGAACCTATTCATGCTATGCTTTGGTTTTGATTTCCTGTTAGGCTGGCAGAAAATATTATTGGGATCCTATCTTTCGCAAGCCATTGGAGCTACGTCGTTAATGGTTCTATTGAATGATATGCTAAATCTGTTTCGAAAATTATTGAAGTGCTTATTTGTTATTTTTATTCACATCCACGTTCATATTGGCAACCTTATCGCTTACTATTTCCGATCTGCATTTATCGCATATTGTTTCTGATATCCTTTGAACTGACATTCGCAACTCGCCACGGTGCTACTTTGAGAAGTCGCCCATATGCTCGTATGTTTCACAACGACTCTTGTAATAGGCAACTTCTCTTTCCAGCTATTGGAGGCGATCGAAGTAAGGACAGCTCTTGTCAGAGTGACTTTCTAACTGATTTTCGTTTAATGGCGTCGGAGGAGAGGTATGGATCGGAGTTTGTTCTAAAGATGTGCTTCGAATTATTGTGAAGTCTTATGTTTAAGTGGTTTCCATCTGTCGATACAATTATTTGTTTATAATTAAATGAGATTATAATTAAATCATAATTATTTAAAACAACAGAAAGAAAGAAATATCAAAGTATGCTTAGAAGAGGAAAAAATGTTCGCATTTTATTTTTTATATATCTTTATTTCAAACATATTATTTGCTCGATTTAAAAGCAGATATTTATCTTTTTCAGCTTTCGATTAAATCAGACATATTCAGTAGGTAATTCAAATAATTTTATAGTCAGCGAAACAATTCCCTGTATACACATTTTTTAAAATATTTTAAAGTGGTAATTGTATAATATTTTTAAAAAATATCTGTAAAATTTATTAACCGGGTCAGAGATATTCTATCGACATAAACTGGATAATATCGGATATACTCGAAATAAAAAATGCAAGTATTTTCCATCAAAAAATTCAGATGATAAGATAAATATAAAAGAGTAATAAACCCTCTCTCTCGAAGATAGGAAATTATTTGACATATATTTTTTTTTATTTTATCATTTTTTCAAAAGTATCTAATGCCATCAAAATGAACTCATCATTTTTTCACATTTTTTTTTTTACTTTTTTGTATATATACCTTTATGCTTTTAAATCATAAAAAACACATATGTTTAAATAAAAGAGGTAAACTATCAGTTAATAAATAATTGAAATTGTTTATTCATTGCGATATATAATTTTGGTGAAATACTCTTTGTGTAATCAGGTGAGCCTCAGGAACAATTTTTCGTTGTTCAACCTCCATTCGTAGATCTTCATAAAGTACAAGTAGTTCGACCTATTATAAGGCGATATCAAATTATTCGATAAAATCAGTTCTCCTTTTTTCATTCCCAGTTCTCGCTGAAGAAGTTGTTGCGTTGCCAACGTGCGGCCCACTTATGCTGCCAGACTCTCAGCTGCTTTGTTAGACTTCGTTTTCCCTTATTAACTATTGGGCTGCAAGAGCTCCTTCAGATGGTCCAATGTACTTGGGGACCCGCGATGGCTGGATTCGTAATTTTAAATCCAATCAAAATAAAATTGATTCTTGATTTAGAATGCATGCCGTTTGAGTACAATCAACCCAATTTTGATGAGAAATTTCGGAGCATTTGTCGCCTTTCGTTTCATTTCTAAAACATCTGGCAAACAGATCGAAGAAGCGTTGATTACCATTCCTCCTTAATTGTAGTAGCGAACCTTTCGATCCAAAACCATTCCTGATTCGATTTATACAGAATCTTAAGGCGTGGATATGTGTCCCTCTGAGTAATTTACCTGCTTTTATTTGACCTCGACTAATTCTTATATTATGGCTTAACGTTCCTTATTTCCCAAAGTATGAGTGTAAGCGAACTATTACCGAAACTAATCCTTCATAGGGGTGTACTGGAACATAGAAGAAGCCGAACATCGATTGCAATAGCCACTGCTTAGATGTTCGAAGAAGTTGCAAATAGAAGATACGAATTCCACCTATGAAGAATTCGAAGTCTCGTCTTAATAATCGTGATTGAAATAGTGGCTAGATAAACGATTTTCTCTTCCAATATGGTGAGGAATGAGATATTAGTATTTTTAATCAAACATGTAATGTGTGTTGTTTTTTCAAAAAATAATTACACAAATTGATTGAAAGATTTTTCTTTTGTTATTTAATTGAGTATATAATTTTCGTTGATAATTTTTCATATGAGTACTTATTTTATGGTATCTTTAATTTTAATTATTAAAATAGATTGTTGATGCAGATGATATTGTACATTATTTATGTATCATTTTTAAACCCCCGTGATCAGATAGGATTTTAATAGTATTATCCTTTTAAATTTTTAAAAAATTACAGTTATGCACATCCTTACTTTACTAAAAAATATTTTCAGAAAAATAATATATATTCTTATTATTAGATTGTGCTTAATAAAAAATATATTTTTTTTTTTTTGAGATCTGGAAAAATAGTTTAAAAAAAGTAAATAAGGTCTTTTTTTATTAAAACTTCTATAATCCACATAAATTAATCTGATAATTAGTTATCGTGGAAAACTTCATCGCTTCAGCTGGAAGGAATATGGTTCATTTATTTGTAAAAAGAGGAAATATTATATTCCGAATTAGATTTTTGAGTTTCAAAGTCAGGAGTATTGCGCTAATCCTCGCATTTTATTGCTTCAACGATTGGAAAAAAAGCAAGGTGGCCTTATGTTTATCTTCAGATTATTTTATGTGGTTTCGAAGATACATAATCTATTCACCGTTAGACTAAAGAGCCTCCAACAACACATTATACCGATTCATCGTTTAAATCTGATCAGTGATCTCGTCCAACGAGCCAGGGTTCATCGTTTCAATGAAATGTCCTGCGCTTTTCGGGTTGTTTATTTCGATAAGATCCTAAGCTGAATTCGTGGAATTATCTGAAAATTTGTTTGATATACAAACATACTATTAAAAAATATGTATTAATACCTTGTTTATCTAAAGCATCACATCTTTTTTAATGCGGTTCTATATTTGCCGGCTAAGGAAACAATTTAATTATCGTTGCTGAAGATTACTATAATGTCTCTGTATTTTTCTCTCTCACTTCTAACTTCTATTTCTTGTTTTGTCGATTATTCTGGAAGAGTCTGTAGAAAAATATATTGGGGGTTAGCCTCGAGTCCAAAATCATATGATGCACTGTGTCTCCAATGATAGATTTACTGTCTGTCTTAACGTTCCAGCGTACGAATGCAGTCAGCAGATCCAAATTGGATTGCTTTGAAAGACGTCGCTTTTCTAAAATTGTAAAAACAAATGATGCTTTGAAACGATTGATTATTTTTAATTGCTATGAAGAGTCCTCGTGGCTGTTGTTTTAGGGTTGCTTTTATTTGCTTCTGATCACATTGATATTAGAATAACATTCTATATTTGTTTAGAACATTTATTATATAAGTTTTACAAAAATCTATATTTTTATATTATTTAAATTAATCAAATTATGAAATTACAAAAACTATTTGTGTTTTGACACAGATATTCTGAAAAACCGAAATTACTCTGTGCTTGCGTATTATATTTCTTCTAAAAATATATGCATCTTATCTCTACAATCAGTTATCAATGTGTTCAGCTATAATTTTTTAATTGAAAATATGAAAATTTACATTTTAATAATAATGAGAGTTACTATTCTTATTACTAAAAAATAAACAACAACACTCCTAATACATATAAAAAAGTATCAAGATTGCTGATCGCGTTTTGGGGACACTTCCTGAATCTGCTTTTACACTAGCTCCCGATAATGCATGTATCGCTTTTGAATGGAATTCTATTGGAAGGAGTTGACGATACTGGTGCCGACCACCAGAGCAACGGATGCCATAAACGTGACAGTGAGTTTATTATTGGATTTTTGTTTGCGAGTCATGAAGCTCTTCTGGTTCTTGTAGGCGATGAGTATCTCCTGCGTTGACTTCGAAACATGTGTAGCTATATATTTATTATTCAATATGCATGAGATGTTTATAAATAACTCTTTTGTAGATTACTCATATTGCCCATTCTCGATTATGTTGCTTTAATAAATTATACAATTTTTTTATTATTATTTTACCATAATTATATTTTTTTACTATCAACCAAAATGTGAAAGTCCAATTATAAGAGAGATTAGAGAGATGCATGTTTTTATTTTTTAATAAAAATATATAAGTATTATAGAAATTTAGATTTCTTTGTGACAGATCATAAATCATAAAAATATAAAAATGGGAGGGGATACTTCGTTTTTTAGTGATAAGTATATGTCGCTTGTGAAATGTTCATGGATTTGACAGCACCAGTCGTTGGACAGTCTTGAAAGCTTTTCCAATACTTTATTTGTTCGCACTGACTTTATCCAAGCCTGGAAACTTGGAATGGTTCTTTTACAGCTTATCCTTAACAATGTTCATCTCATTCGCTAATTATGTTATCTAAAAAAATATGGGATAAAAAAAATATAAAACAATATTATTATTTAAAAAAATATGATTTTACTGTTTGATTGTTTTATTTGGGGCTCACTGCATTTGGTAGGGAGCGTTTTCTCATCGTATCCCATATTTTTCTATGGCTTTCCTCTAATTGCTTTATCCTCTTCATCAAATCGATCCTTTGGGTTTTCCTAAGGGATTCATTTTTTATCTACCTTTCTAAAGCTTCTGACAACTTCTAGTTATCGGCCTGCTTCGTTTAAATTAGCTGGCGTGTTTTTTCGATGTACGTTTTTATGCTTTGCTAAAGCTCTGGGACGGTTCTCGGAGCAAATACGATCTGGGTAACAGCCTAAATCTCTTTCGATGGCAAGCAAGATGCAGGGCCGTTGGTTAATTCAAGCATAGCCCTGAGCTCCCCTTGAAGTTTTCGAGCTTGACTATCCGCAGTGATGTTAAGATTGACCATCTCAAAAACCAAGCCGAGCCGTCTAGCGTTGTTATCCCTTACAATTCGAGTAAAGAATGCATACTCTCTACCAAAATGGAAGCTTTGGAAGCCCTATCCAGTGCGGTTCTGATTGTATTGAGGTAGATTTTCAATAATCAGTTTGACTAACTTATTTTGCTGTTATTATTCTCTCTTATTATTACTAATATCCATTTAATTTATTGATTCGAGCTTGGACAGACTCAGCTGATAGATTTTGTTGAAATGAATTGCATAAATTTTATCGCTCAAAGAAGAGGAGAAAACAATTCGAGGCGATGCTCTTTGCAAGTTTAAACCTGATGGCAAAGGCAACCTAATAATACCGACTTTACGAATCTAAGAATTTTCAGGTGAGATTTGAATGTCGTCCTGAGGTGTATTCTTCTTGAGCGCGTAGCAATGAATAAACGACTGGCATTATTTTTTCTTCGATTACGCTGCTAATAATATTAGATTATTTGATGCCGCTATTGAATAGAAGTCCTCAGGCAAATCATTGTTGAGTGGGTATATTGTTAACATTGCTTTATCAAAGTTAACATCATTAGATTCTCTTGATTTCAAAATATGAATCTCCATGCCTGTTGATTTTGAACATTGAAACAGAAATACTATGCTTCGTTTCTCAACCGATTAAGACTTCACTTCCATAAAGCACATATCAATATATTGACCATGTTTACTACTGTTACTATGTGTCTATCTTTTTACTTTTTTCAAATGAATCCTTTGGACAACCTCACAGAACTAGTAACACTCTAGAACGCCAACCTGTCCATTCAGAAGCCACAGACGTGGGGTGGTCGGCTCCCATTCAACTTTGGTTGCTACCTCGCAATCGCCATCGCAGCGCAAAAAATTAAAGCTATTTGCAGCCGTTTCTCTCGGATCGTATTGATAACGAAAGACATAGTCCATCTGGCACTGATCCGTATTGCGAACGACCAGACACCATTCACTATCTTTCGCAGGATTTAAAGTGAGTTCAATTCTTTTTGGAGAAAAAGCTATCTTAATTTCGTCTCCGCTGGACGGACAGGTCAATCGAATTCTAGCTTGTGTGATTGAATATGATTTACTCCTTGAATTGGTGTCGATTATTATAAACCCTAGCTGAAGCAAGCCTTTACCTTCTTTCCCACCATTTAGTTTCTCGAGCATAAAGATTTTTGAGTCACAGTAGATAATGAGGGGTCCATTCGATCTATTCTGTTCGGGTACTTCCTCAGGAGAAACAGACGAGGAATTTAGATGGCGTGTAACTAGCGAACTGATACTCTCGACATTAAGGCTTTCTTACATTAATACAAATTTTATAAATAATTTAAATCAATACTACTCTAATTACCCTATTTATATATTTTGATGATTTGCTATTAAATGTTAAAGTGAATACAAAAAAAAATATGATTGTAATAGAGATTAGTTAGTCTGTCTAGAAATAAAAAATGTATATATTTAAAGACTTTCTTTTTGCTAAGAATTCGGATTTTGTTGATCGTTATCTTTGTTCAGACAAAGAATTAATGATAAAGAAATAGGTGAAAATCGGATAAATCAACCAGAAACTAAGGCAAAGAAAGAAAGATTCTGATCATACAAATCTCGGAGTCGGACAGTCTGATTTGAGCCAGAATATATTTGATTAATGCCATTGACAAATAATAGAGGGTCGTAAACTATATAGATGTGTATAATTTTGTGCTTGGAATTTGAATTTAAAAGCAGATGAGTTTTACAACAGTCCAGTAAAAAAAAGTAGATTGTTTAAATATAAATAAGCTTCAATATTTCTTATTCCCTATTTTAAGAAATTAAATATATATCCGACAGAGGGGTACTGGCGACCCTCTGACGAACAACGGCCGGTGACGATGCGTGGATGTGGCAAGCTCACGCATAATACAGCATATGTCTGCCACCCGCTCCATACAGGGACCTGCGACTGTATGCCGTATTAACGGTGGGTGAGATGAGGATGTGTACACTGTTTTCATCAACATTCTTATGTGGCCTCTCTGGGGACTGGTAGCCAGAGAGTAACGACCAGCCAGTGTCCCTTCATTGTGGACGTCCGGGTCAAGAAGAGGAAAGAGAACGGAAAGAGAACGGAAGGAAGAGTTAAAGACAAGGGTCTTTGATACATACATATATTTTTTATAGGTGTAAAAAAAAAATAATAATAATAATAATATAAAAAATTGCTTGTTTAATAAACAATAAATTTTCTTTTGGAAAAAATGATTATCAAATAGGCTTACTAAAAAAGAATCAAAAGAGAAGACGAATAGAAAAATGAGAAGTCGAATACAGGAAAACCCAAAGTACAAAAAATAGGGAGCGTAAAAAACTAGAAACTTAATTATGACCGAGAAGAACAGTTCTTCTCCAAAGAAGATGTCCCCGAACGAGCTCGCCA
This sequence comes from Halesus radiatus, assembly GCA_022606495.2. NCBI lineage: Eukaryota > Metazoa > Arthropoda > Insecta > Trichoptera > Limnephilidae > Halesus > Halesus radiatus. The sequence continues at coordinate 84,200 of JAHDVE020010351.1, forward strand.
GATCAAAAATGAAGTCAAAGATTTTATCGACCCTGACCATTTGGGACTCAAGAGAAAGTAATGGAACACGAGTGTCTCTGTACCCAAGAATATGGAATTAGAAGAGAGTCATGAGCGAAAACTCATCAAAGTATATACATAAATATATATATTTTATCGATCAAAATATAATAATAATATTCTTATCGCCATATTGTTTTTTCTTCTTTCAATTATCTTCAAATCTTTTCCTGAGATGCATTTTACATCAACTTATAATATCAAAGATTAAACTAGGCTTATTCGATCACCCTGTCCCGAAACCCACAGACCCCAAAATTTATGAGGGCACCGAGACTCGCGATATTTATAAAAATTGGAACGTGAGCACAGAAGTTTCAAAAAACGAGATCAAGGAAAACCTCAACAGCATGACTCGCCAGGCCCTAGAAAACACCCACAACAACGAGAAAACCTTCATCAAATAAGCCTATAGCAACCCAATGGCTGTGACGGCGAACTTCAATTAAACCCTCAAAAGCAAGAAATAGAATGAGGTTGAGTTAAGGAATTCGATTCGTGAATAGTATTAAATAAATAACAATAATAATAATATGACTATCTTAAAAAAATACATTTTTTTAAAAACAAGGTTTAAATTTCAAAATCCGAATGCCTCAGAAGAGAAAACAGATGCAGCTGTATTCCGTATCACATACGAGAGGACATTGAACAAAAACAAGCAATAAACTGTCTAAAAGTATCCCAGCTTCAGAGCCAACCTGACTGAACCCCTGAAGTCTAAGATTTCGGCCTAGTCGCACCACAGCGGAGTTTGGCAGAAATTCACTCTGAAGAAGAAGGACGAGACTGAAGAGTACTTTGCCTGGAGTTGCTGTATGAACGAGGAGGAAGATTGTCCTGGCTGTATTACGGTCATTAAAGACAAGAATCGGTGGAATTTAACGAGTTTCAACAATTCTTGATGCTCTTTAATACATGTTTTATTCTTATCTTATTTTTATATAAATATTTTTTGGACAAAGTCTCATTGAGAAATTATCTACTGTAAAATTTTCAGGAATGATCGGAAATCTTGATGTTCAAATAATCATTCTTGACTTTTAGATTCTATACAAATTGCTAATAAAAGAGTTTTTTCCCCTTTTTTATAATTATTCAATAAATATTATTAATTGATATACACATATATATTATTTATAAATATTTATAATTGTTTATAATTGTTTTTTTAAAGTATTATTTTATTAATAATAATAATCAACCACATATTCTTTTCCCATAAGAAACAAAATTTCCCACATATAAAATAATGGAAAGAGATCTTCTTCATCCCTCTCACGAAAGCGAGAAACAAACTCACAAGCTCAAGAGACTCATCCCCGCCCCCAACAGTTACTTCATGGACGTCAAGTGCGGAGGATGCGCCAACACCAGCGTCATATTCAGCCATGCCCAGACTGTCGTGTCCTGTGACAACTGCAAAAATATTCTCTGCAAGCCCACTGGAGGAAAGTGCAAACTCACTCAAGGCAGTGCCTTCAAAGTTAAAAATTGAAGACTTTTATGAGAACTGTTGATGTTTTTTTTACCAAAACAAAAAAAACTTCCTTTTTTATATTTCTCTTCATATTTAAAAAACCCAAAATAAATATAAAAAAACATATTCATATGATAAAAAGAGATACAAAATATCAACAAAACATAAGAAATAAATTCAAAGTAAATTCTTTTATTTTTAGAATAAGCAAATATTTTTTATATAAAAACAATGTTTCTTTGAAGTTAATCGACTGAATATATTATTTGTACAGTCATTATCTGATAATAAAAAAAAAAAAAGTTTTTACTGTTAACTATTTATTTTATTCCATAATTCTTTATTTATTTATTTTTTAGATAATTTGTTAAGTAGTAAAAAAGAATCCGTCGATTCAACGAATATTATAGTCTTATAAATCAAGTCCACTATTTTCCGACCACTTACTTCTCTTTACTTCTGGAAATATTTTCCAGAATCTCAGAGTCTGGTCCCCTGACCCAGTGACTACACTCTCTCCGTCAGGACTCATCGCCATATACAGGACTCTCTTCAAGTGACCGTATAGGCTGGCGATCTTCTGCATGTCGTGTTGCCTCCAGACGGCAATCATATTCTGCGAGTAGCCGTGGGAGCTCACAATCTCCTCACTGTTCTCCGAAAACAACATACTACAAACCTGAGATCCCGTGTCGACGGACTTCAACAGCTTGAGTTCGGATGAGCTCCAGAGTTTGATGGACCTATCACTCGTGCCACCTCCAGAAGCCAAAACACTATGTTTGTGAGGTGACCAAGCCAGTGCCTTGACAGCGGCGGTGTGTTGGCGAAATACTGTCAATGGTCGGTTCATTTTTGTTGACCATATAAATACTGCATTGTCGCTACCACCTGAGGCAAGATGCGTCCCGTCAAAGCTGAATTTAGCTCCACAGACCTATTGTTTGTGCCCTGAAAATGTATGAAGAGCTTCCCTGCCGTTCATCCGAGTGTCCACAATGTAGATTTGTTAGTCTTTCGAACCTGTCACCATCAGATCACCGTAGAAGTCTATGGTTCCCACTCTGCTGAGATGGTTTCTGAATCGAAACACCTCTTTCTTCTTCTCGATATCCATAATCTTCACATCCCCCGAGATGGTTCCCATCGCCAACCCCTTCGGACCCCATTTAATGGAGCTGAACTTCCCCTGCGCCAGTTTTTCCGCCTCATTTTCCTTGCCGTTCCAGACATATGCCGAGTTGTCCATGGCTACTGCAATCATATTGTTCCTGTTCCAGTCAAGGACATTATGATAGAAATCATCCTCCAAGTTTGGTGCCTCAAGTATCTTGTATGGCTGCTTCGTGATCTTACGGATGGGCTGGTCTGCAAAGAGATCTTCTTCATCGCCGTTTCTGTTGGGGAGATCCAACATCATTGCCGAAGCAGGACTGTAAGAGAGTAGCATATCCCGATTTTTTAGATGATATGGCTTAGCTTTTCTCTGGCTATTGGCAGGCGAGTTGTAGCTCAGCAGTTTGTCTTGAGTCTTGATGTTCTTTCTTAGTAACCTTTTGTAGTTCTCAATGGAGTTCATTTGCCGGAGGGACTCGTTGAGATTGGTTTCTGAGGAGGTCTGGGGCTCGACCAGCTGCTGCACTTCAGACTGAGCCTGCGTATCCATTTTATAGGTGCCGAAGTCGAGCTTCCTGGGGATGAAGCGATCGAGGATATTGACATCAGAGTTATGCAGGTTATAGCTGTTGGAGAGTTTGGAGTTCGAGTAAGTTAAAATGGGTTATTAGGATTAGAAACGGGGCTTGCCAGGGGATAGCATGGTCTGTAGCATTTTTTATCAATTCAAGTTATTTTTTTACTATTAGTTATTCGAGAATGGGGTTTTTTTTAGGTGCAATTAGAGGGCTCACTTTTATGTATGTATATCTATAAATTGGTATTATAATATATTTTTTTTATAATTCTTATTTTTTTTCTGGATTTGGCGTTGTATATGTATGTTTCTATTTATAAATATATACGTAGAGCTATATCAAAAAATAATGGCTTAATGTTAAAAAAATGATAAAATTAAATAATTTCTAACAGTTAAATTTTTCATTTTTAAAATGTGTTGTAGAATATTCTTATTTAATAATAAATCGTAAGGTTGAAAACATCTATCATTTTTTGAAACAAATATATATATTATAATATATACACACACGCTTTTTAAAAAAACATTAATATATATTACCTTTATGCATTCATTCATTTTTTTTACGGACTATAATTTTAATCATTAATTTTTATCTTACCCTATTTTCCATTCCACTATCTCCGCATTCAACATTCGCAATCCGTTCAACGAATCTCCTTTTTCATCATATTCAGTAGCGGTCAACATTTAGAATATCTTGTAGTGCCCCACAATCGCTATGCTCTCTCCTTTCCCCAACATCTTGAGATATTTGTCAAATAGCAACTGCTTCAACTTCTCGCACCTCTCATTGATCTCCGCCATGTCCTCAATCACATTTGGGTATTCCTGCTTCGTGATTTCCAGAAGCAGTTGATCACATTTTTCGTGCATTTCTTCCTCATTTTTTGTTTTGGCCCGGATTCTCGCAATAATTTCCTCACTCCTCTTGAATCCCCAAATGCACCACAACTTCTTATAAGGGATGGAATCCAAAAAGGAAAAGTCGTAGTTGAATCTCATTTTGCACCAGAGAATGTTGGCTCCCAGGTCGCAGGAGTAACGCATGGATTCAGCCAACCCCGGCTCGACTATTATGTCCTTAACCTTGTCCTTCTTGAAGAGCTCTTGTGCCGTGATCAAAGCTCGCTTCATCGGAGACACGACAACGAGCTGGACATTGTGAGGCTTTAACAACTATTTATCGTTGATTTATTCGAGCGATGAGTAACCATTGGGGGTGATCCCGCAATCCATGAGATCAGGCTTAAAAATAGCTGCATCCTGAAGTCCTTCATCGTCGATGGTGGCTGCTGGGTGGGTTTTGAGATATTCCGCTTACGCAAGATTGAATTCAGATTCTGCATGTCTGATCAAAAAGATCTTGTTGTTGTTGAGATTAAGCTGATTACGGATTAGCTTGTCTAAAGTGCTTTTTACTCCCTGCATAATTCGTAAAAATTATATCAATATATGAATATAGGAATGTATTAATCAATTAAATTAGATTCTTTTTTTAAAAAATATATACATCAAAAAAATAATATAAAAATCACAAATTATTAAATAATTTATAACACCACAAAGGAAAAAAAAAACAATGATTGGAACCACACAACAAAAATTCTTCACTGTTAAAGACATCTCCGCAGCCGAATTCATTAAATCGTATGCTGACTTTTTGAAAAAGAATAACAAGCTCGAAAGACCTGCTTGGGCTGACTTAGCAAAGACCAGAAATGGTATATTCCAATATTTTTTATATTGATTCACCAAATAATATATACAAATACAGGAAATTAACTTGCACCTCTCGACGAAGATTGGCTATACGTAAGGGTTGCTTCACTCGCTCGAAAGATTTACATTCGACCTCGAGCGGGAGTGAGACTGTTATCCCACCTTTACGGTAAAAAGAAGAGCGTAAACTCCAGAAGATCTCACCACGACAGCGCCAGCGGAAAGGTCATCAGGTGGGGACTGCAGCAGTTGGAGAAGCTCAAGGTCATCAAGAAAGACAAGAAGACTGACGAGCTCAAAGTTAACTCCAGAGTGATCTCGAAAGAAGGAGTCAAAGATCTGAACAGAATCGCCACCGAGGTGGCTTTGGCCAGAAGAGTCAAACAGGCAGCACAGTGATTATTAAGTTGAACTGGATTTTGTATCTATCCGTATTTAAAAAAACTATAAACATATCATATCGTATGATATTATATTTTTTATTATATTTTAAAGTATAAAAAAAATTAACCTCTGGGATATCATTACTAGAACTGGTAAATCTAAATATTATCCATACTTGCCTCTTGTGGCGCACTTACTTCGACTATCTTGTTCGTTGTTGCCAGGGGAGGCCGAGGCAGATCAAGGCGAGGAAGTAGTTCCATGTGTTTGGGTACGGCGTGGGCGAGGATGTTCTGCACATCGACCCTCGCCTTAAAATCTCTGGGAATGTTAACCTCGTACCGCTCGAGTGCTTCTTGGTTGACCCTATTATTGTATGTTTCCCGGTCGTCTTCGTCCTTGATCCTGAACAGACTGTAGACAGCCTCGAGAATCCGGATGGCCGCCTCAACCAGCAACGGCAACATAGCCAGAATCGCAATCACTTTGCAGACTTCCCCGATTGTGAATGACTTTCTGCCAAACAAAATTAAAGTCTCTATCAGTAAGATAGATAGATTGAAAAAGATTTTAGTCAACATCTTGATGCGGCTTCCCACGTATCTCTTGTAGATGGCGTAGATCAGCATAATGATGAATCCAATGCTGCTCAAGAACAAGAGGAAGTTTTGCAGCAGACCTGTGATCATGGGATGCAGAAATAGAGTAAACGCGATCTTGCGGTAGACAGAGGCGACATACAGTGCATATGTGAAAGGCTCGTTAAGATCGCAGTCCATCATCAGATCCTCGTAGTTGATCTTTGTCTGATCCTACGTCTCCCGATTGTTGTAGACGTGTATACATACGCAAAATGGGTAGGCAAAAATGAAACACATTGATAGGTACATGAAGATATACTCATAGTAATGCCGGGTGAGGTCCGGCATGTAGATCATTTGGTAATTGGCGCAGAGGATCACCGGCATGACAAGGGTTTCGAGGTTATCAATCAAGGTGTTGAACTTACGCTCCTCCAAATACTTGGAGAGATACTGGGGGGTCTTGAACGGAATCACTCTGAAGACCAGATAAATCAATACAGTGGTAGTGAGAGAGATAAAAAAGCTAGCAAAGTAATCAATGATGTTGTTAAAGAAGCCGCTCCCATTCAAATAGTACACTGCCTTAATATTACCGACGTTGTTGAAGTCACTCTGCAGATAAGGGGTTAATAATGTGTAAGCCGTGATGTTGCCTAATCCAATCACGTTTAGGTAAACGAAGTTGCTCTGTGTTATTAGAATCTGCAGAAAATTGTTGGGTAAATTTACGTTTAGATATTTGTGAAACTCGATCAGCTGTTCCAGCTCGAAGAGTAACTTCACATATTTGGCTGCCCCTGCCATATATGAAAATGAAACGAACATAGAGGTACCTTTCATTAGGGAAGAATATGAGTCGCTGGTGTTGAAACTCACGTCGTAATACTTTAATACAACCTGACTGTTTGTCAGCGAAAAGTTCCTATTATCGCGATAGATCAGCTTGGGGTTGAGGATATCGATTTCGAAAAAGCAGGTTATGTTGCACTCGGCCAACTCCGAGAGGTCATTATTGATGTAAATCCAGTACAAGTCGGCTTAGACTTGGGATAAGCTATATTGGGTTACCACGACACCGTTAATCTTAATCTGGAGGTTGCTACTCAACTCGCTGTCCATTAATATGTTCGAAAAGGAAAAAGATAGCATCATCGCTATGCCAGCATCGCACATTAGACTCGAGACAGAAAAGGTTAGACAATCGTATGTGCATGTGCAGCCGCTGTCAGAGTTCTCAATACTATTGGAAGGGCATATACAACGAATTCTACGGGAAGGTAAGGGTCCTGGCTGCAGCGATGTCGACTCGATCCTACTGATCACGCAAGTTAGGCAGTCATCGGCCGTGGACAAAGAGGCATCAAGAACGTTGTAAGTGCATGTGGCACAGGTGTCATGGCATGCGGCACATGAAATGGGGAGATAGTCGCCAGGATGCAGTCCAGAGCCATACTTATAGCATGTCCCCGTTGCACACACTAGATTCGGGTTGAAGATATCGACTGCGCAAGAGACAGAGGAGGTGGCGAGACTCTGAGAGCAGTCCAGATACAAATAACTGGAGATTGTCCCGATTGTTTGGCCTACCGAAAAAAACCCTTGGAGAACCCCAGCACCGCTAGCAGAGTCTATATATATGTGTACGTTCTGGTTGGTTAGTTAGTGACTCTTCATGTCGACCATTTAATCGTGATAAGCCATGATCGTCGACGCCCCAAAAAACGAAGAGTAGTATTTCTCCCCATCGACCACCATATAAGAGAGTGAAATGTTGGGGGTCACCAGTATAACTGAAAAGCCAGAGGAGTTGAATGTAAAGGTGGTGTTAACATCGGGCACCCCCAGAGTCAAGGGAAAACGCTTAACGTAAAGATCAGAGTTGTCTCGAGCTTGCGAAAACGAAACCCATGTATTATTATTAATAATTTGCAGAACCGTCCCCACTTAGATTGCGGGTTCACTTTCTTGAACAAGGTTGTACAGAATGTTGATGTAGACTACTGTGGTGGTTATCGGGTAGATTGTCAGCTGGACTGTCGTCTGGGTGGTTGTCGTATTAATGAAGACTGGGTCGAAGCGCGTCAAATCCAGACTATCAATTTTGTTAATGCCTAGTTTTGCAAAATTTATTAAAATAGATTGTTTTCGCGATATAACTTTAACAAAAAAATTTTTACTGAGGCAGACCGAGGGTATTGTACTGTGGCTGCTGCTAAAAACGACAGTAGTATTGGTGGCTGCTCCTAGACCAGTGGACAACAAGGATATTGTGTCTACGAAATTGTGTCGATTAATGCTGAATAGACATATTTTAAAACATGGGGATACCAACTACAAAGGAACAATTGGCGGGTGGTAGGAGTGCTAGAACAAAAAAAGAAGTAAAAATGACTGTTAGGGATTCTTTGATTTTCTTTATTTTTAATATTTTCGACATTATCTTATCGGTATATATAAATATGTTTAGGCTATTATTAACTTATTAGACTCAAATATCTAATGTCAAAGTTATATTCATAATACAACCCTATGGAGTTATAAAATATATAGGAGTTGATTTTTTTCAAATTATTATTATTTTATTTATTTTTTTAATTATAACAGCTAATATTCTTAATTATTCAGATTTCGTTTTTTTAATTATTATAAATAAACAATACATAATAACACATAACATATAGGTACGCTAAAAAAATATGAGAAAAAACAGTTACCAATAGTCAAAAAGATCATCAATGGCGTGGGGGTCAATCGATGAAGAGCAGCAACCACGACATCGACAACCCGAACAAGTTAGTAATAATCGCTATCAGAAACAACAGCAACAGCAATAACAACAGCAACATCCGAAGCGAGAGAGCTATGCGAGTAACTATTTTGAAAAAACCAAAAGGAACACTACTGTAGCCAGCGACTCCCAAAAAGGTGCGTCTGATGACCAGTTCATTCGCGATCTAAACCAGTATATCCAATAATTCAAGCATCACATTTCGGCTACCCACACCACCGAAAACAGTCCGGAGAGCTCCATACTCCTTAAGACAAGCATCTTGGAAGAGGAATCTTCTTGTTCTTCGGAGATCGTCGTGCAGGTCCCGGCGCTCCAACTCCAGAAAATAATGTAAGACATCCAGGAAGAGCAGAACTACAACAAAAAACTGATGAGTAAGATTGTCACGATGGGACACTCGATAAACTAGCGCGGCCAGGAACTCTCAAGGCTCCAGAAAACAGTCTAAAGCCTATTGGCTCGACCGGCTAACCCTGTTCACAGCAAGTCCTACCTCGAGCAGCAGCAACAATCCTGCTTCCAAAAGGACAACCGTAGTAGTACCAAAAAATACAGCGATCCAAAATCGAGGACACCTTCGGTCCAAAGTTCGAAACAACACCATCCTAACAATAAATAGAATTGGAAAGAACTGAACAATTTTTAAAACAGACGACAACCGCCGAATAAATATAGTGTGAATGATTTTCTGAGACTGAACAGCGAGTGTTGTTCAACTAATAACAATACGAGCGGAAACAACCTGCTGCAGCCATCATTACAGAGCACGTCCGAGGCTGAAATTCTGGGACTCCGCTACCAGAAAGGGTGTCGAAAGGTGGACGAGAGCAAGTTACCTGTGGAAGAGTTGCAGAATTTTATTTCTAGAACAATGGGTGTTAAGCCTCAAAAATATAAACATTACAGCTGATTTTAACATCCACATTAAAAAAATAATAGTAATAAGTTTTAAATATTTTTTTTATCAAATTCTTTCCAAACATGCGATTCTAGTTTTGAGGGAACTGATCAAAGTTCCATCAATATCATCAATAAACGGAGCTCTATCGATGTAGCTTAATCCTTCGTGGGTTTGTTTATGCATTAAACTCTTGATTTTTTGGACAGCCAGCCTTTCGTAAGACTACGATTGCTCACGGAGATTTTCTGAGCTGACTTGAGTTTGGCTTGCTAGTCTTTTCTTGAGTTCTCCTAGCTTCAAACTTGGCAGATAGTCGATATACCTGGTGCTCTGCTCGCTTTGCTTTGTTAGGATAGAGCCAGCCGTATCATCTTTTTGGTGTCTTGACCCGGCTAGACTCTGGGAGCCTGATTCAGTTTTCACCCTCCTTCTTGCTTGGAGAAGGTACTCGTTTCCCATTTTTCTGCTCAACTCGTTAGACACTTCTTGCCGATCAAATCCCTTCAGGAATATCTATCGCTCCGACATGCCTTTGACCTTGGCCAGCAGAAAATATTTTGCTGGGTGTTTTTATTTGTCCACTTTGATTCGCTCTTATATGGTGTTCGCAGAGGTTACACGCGACTTGTCGAGGAGGGATCGCTGCGAAGCTTAGCTGTATTGTCTGAGTCGATTCCTCCTTTACATCTCCTTTTAGATCAACAAAGGGTCTTTTTTGTTGAAACTAAATTATTGCTGGTGGTTGAATATAGTGGTTCCTGCCTTCGGTCTTTTTTCCTCAACCGAGTTCTTGGAAAGTTCTTCTTATCTTTTGATCTCTGCCGAGTCTATTGTTTCAACGAGTGGTTTTACCGGGCTTAATTATAGTCGAATTGGAGGGAGCTGGAAAAATGACAAAACGACTGGATTATTATTTTTATTCTCATCCTTCTTACTATTTTAAGGACTGTTGACTTCGCTTGCCACTCTGGGACTTTGGGGAGATAATCGATTATTAAGTCTGCCTAATTTCTTATTGTTAAGTTAGGCAGTGCTAAATATGTGTTGCTTCTTCTCGCCCACCAATATTTCTTTGATGAGTTGGCTTCGCTTGATAAAGAGTTCATCTGCTATCTGTCGTTCTAAAGCTTTTCTTTCTTGAATCTCCTGTTTGTGCTTTAGTATGGACTAGGATCTCTGCTTCCAGCTTTCCACTTTTTGTATCGCTTCAGCCAGCCTTTGTTTGGTTATTATTTCGCTTATCAGTTTGTTCGTTTTTTGCTAGATACCAATTTTTAAATAAAAACATGTACACCAAAAATGTAATAATGATAAGTGCATGCAAATACTTTTTCGAGTGATCCGATAGAGTTGATGGATTTAAGATCTGCATCGATTGTCTTCAGCTTGTTGGAGAGACTAATACCAAGTCCCTAAGTTTGGGAGATACTCGTGCTGTATTTGTTATTCGAGGTTGGCGATTGTTTCTCCACATTATTTTAGGAAGAATAGTTCGGTTCGGTATAAAGTCGAGATGACAACGACATAAAGGAAGTTTTAAAAAACAAAGGGGGCTGATGTTTGTGTTTCCTAGATTTTATAGATATCAAATATTATATATTAAAAAAATAAACTATTAAAATCCAAATATTATTTTTTTTCTGTCAAGAGATAATTTTATATGACTTAAAAATGATCTAAAATAACTCATACCAATTTCTGAACAGATAAAAAAATTAGAATTTACGTAACACATATGTAAAAACAAAAATGAATTATTTATCAGGTGGTGAAATTTCTGTAACAATTTTCAAAAGATGATCATTCCTCCGACTTGTTCGATCACGACATCTATTTCGTCTCCGTTTTCCATTGACATCTAATATAATAAACTCAGACAAAAGTCCAGATAATAATATATGATGATACATATGATTGTATTTTTTTGTTAAAATAATGAAATTCATACATCTTTTGGTGTTTGACTTTCATTAATTCTCTATCCATCGAATAAAAATCTAACATTGCTGCCGCTTAACTATAATTAAACAAATATATATTTTATGAGTTATTGTATTTTTTTAATAAGTAGAAATAAAGTATATCCTTTGTGTGATATTTTGGGTACATTTTGACGTTGGCAGTAAGCATCCATGAGTTTCTTAAAAGGAGTTGTTTTCTTGATCTTAAAAAATACTTATTCCCCATCCTAAATATATATAAAATATTTGATAGCATATTACCATATAGTATATTAAAATACTATGTTAAACTCACAACAACAAATATTATATCAATAAATAAAATAAATAATAATAAAAAAAAGACTTTAATTATTGACTATATTGACTCAAAAAGACCATCAATTAATAAATATATACGTGTATTATATACATGTATTATATACATGCATTATATACATGTATTATATACAATGCCAAATAATAATATTCATATATTTTAAAAGGAGAATCTTGTTTAATTAACTCTTTTTATTTAGAAAACAACATATGAACTGATATAAATACTTATTTGATTTGATGAAAATAAATGTAATTGATTAAAAAAAGTTTACCTGCGATTTCACTTTAAGGTTCAGAAAATCTGGGTTCGCTGCAGATGCATTTGCGTCAGTCATATTGTTAGTTTTCAAAGAAAATAGAAAAGTGAAAAATAAAGACTCAAATGTGTTTAATATTTTTAATATATTTAATATAATTCATTATGAGTTGATTGTGTTTTTAAAAGAATTTAAAAACACGTCAAATGATGACTGAATAGATAATTACAATAATTAGATAGAAATATGGTTAATGTATTTTCCTTTAGATTTGTAATTATTATTTATTATTTTTGTATTTAAATGCATGGGTGATTATTAGCCAGTCGTTATTATATACATTTAAAAATTGATATATATATTAGATGTTGGAATTATATTTATAATCTCACAATTTACATGTTTAACGTAATTTATTTGATATAATTAATTATTAATTAATTAATTAATTAATTAATTGGTAATTGTTCAAAAACCCTCCGGGTTTTGTATAACAATTCCTTTGTTAATATGCCATTTAGGCCCCACTTTATCACTGATAAATCGTAAGATTTCCAGTCCCTAAACATCCTTCAATAAGCTTTAACACCTAGACCCACTGCTCACTTACAGCCATTCATGACCTTTCACCTGAGCCCAAAGAAGAACACTCGATATAAAGGATCCACTATCAAATAGATTCGAATCCTATCCAGACCAACTCTAGACACATGTACATTTCAATTCATATTCTCTTCAAATAAAGTCATCTGGACCATCCCAATAGTGTCACTTCACAAAATTGACAGCCTGAGACTCTGCTTATACGATTATTAGGATGACCCATCTCCAATATCGTTTACACTATTCTCCGTATTCCAATGGACAGCAACTATAACTCACTTACTAGGCATCTCTGCTAACCCTCCTATTCACAAAGACCCTTCCTAAACTCATCCCTAATGGTTACAGAACAAAAAGTCCTTTTTCACTCCTATCCAACAATTAGAGTTATGGGATTAGATATATGGACCTGAAGCAACAGATCCCCCAATATCTTTACACTAAATTATTCCACAAGTCAGAACCCAAGACCTCATAGATATGATGGACAACCCAGGATACGAACTTTACAACCACTACACAGACTCCTTTATCATGTACCAACAAGATACTAAAAGACTATGTCTAAGATAGATCAAGAACTACGTCCTCACCACTGAAAACAAGAAAATAACATACAAATAAGCATTCAATCACACCAAACACAACAAAACCTCATAACTCAGATTGAAATTACTTGTACAAGAACTTACATCAACGAAGGTCAAATTCTAAAATATCACGACATCAAAAAATCTAATTCACTTTTGGAGCAGAGTATACAAACATACTTCATCAGAAAAATATTAATTAAAGAAATAAATACAACAACACTTTAATTAATATAAAGGGAACTAATAATATTTAATTGAAAAACAAACATAAAAATTAAATACCAACCGCGAATCCTTACTAAACAACTCCCAAATTCAAAACACAAATACAAATTAATTTAATTAAATCTATAATGATTAAATTAATTATAATTCTAACTCAATATTTCAAAACTAAGAACACCAAAGTCAACAACCTCCACCTCTTAATGGAACAGAGTCCAAATAAGCACTAGATGAACCAGAAGCTTACTACTCCTACCCAAACAAACGATTCCACTCTCGATAAGACCATGCTTCTAAATCAGAACATATACCTTAATACATGTGTAGAAGCATTCAAGAGTTCCCCTACGTTCATCCATATGATAGAGACAAAGAGACAGACAAGAACACCTAAGGAACTTACCCAATAAGCATAACTAAGTAAGACCCTTCTAATGATCATCCGGTACAAGACACTAATTAGAGGAATTCAATCTATCATGATCCAGAATAGATTCAACCCATCCACACTCCTATCCACCCTGAACCTAGAAATAGAACCATATACAAAATTCGACGACCCTAACAAGATATCAAGACTCTCTAAACACAGACACCTCGAGATCAACAACCACCTCCTCTAGACAAGATACCCTCTCGAACTCATCCTCCTCAAAAACGATCAGAAAATATATCAACAGAACCTACCATCAAAGAGATTGAATTGGAACATATTCACACTCTAGACAATACTCACAAGACTCAGAGATTTAAACATAGACATGCAGTCAAATCTAAAAGAAATCTCCGACCCAGCATCCATCCAATTGGAAATGATATTCCCATCGATAACCCCAAAGCAGAGAAAACACTTGTGTACTACTTTATTGTCTCAATACTTAACACTTCGGAAGTCCTACGATTAGCACTTACAAAAATACCCACTCTTTCAGACACAAGACTCAACAAAGACCTAGCAGAGTTCATTAGAAGCATTATATCTCCTACTATAGAATGCACAAGACCCAACATTGAGAATTCCTATGCAACTTCTGTAAATGATCTACTCTTCCACTAACTAAACGGAACTATATCATACTCGTTACAACTTTCTATTGGATTGCTAATCCCTGAACTACTACTTGAACAGAACTATCTATTGGCTCAACATCTACAAAGAATTACCTTCTAAACCTCCAGAGATAATAGATCTTGGTCATCTTATAAACTATCCAATGTAACAGTGGGCAACTTCCTATCACTCTATCAAAGTGACATCGATTTAGTAAGAATAGTATAGCTTATTTAACTCTCTTCAACAAGAAACGATTCAACTTGCTATCCAAAATCTGACTTCAAACTAGGACATTTACAAAATAGAATACGGTGGCACCTAGTACGAGTTCTTAGATCGAAAATCACAAAGTATCGTCACAGCATCGACTATATGGAACAGACTATTCCAACTAATTAGCTAGCTTTACAACAAACAATACTTCCTAAGCTCATAATGTCTAATACACATTCACCTTACATAGCCCTCCATCAGACAGACCCCAGCAGACATACTAATCCTCCAGGACCTACAAAAGAAAAAGACTCTAGACACAGACAATCTTCTAAAAACCATTCAGGACTCCCTCCAAAATCCAAAAGGAACAAAATTATTAAATTCATCACGAAGAATAATTTAATAAAAGAAATAAGAACTGCCATTAGACTACTCAGAATAAGCAAAGATCCAAATAAAAAAGAAATTATTTCCAAAGTCCTCGAAAATTACATCCCTCGGTCCTTCCTAATGGATCACCTAGAATAAAAAAGAAAAGGAACAACACCAATCTTTTTCAAACATGTCACATAAAAGTCTAAAGCAACTCACAACGGATCAAGACTTGAATAGATCAATCTCATGGTTCAAAATCAACAAAGAAGTAGTGATCGGCAACAACTACACTCTCCATAAATGCTTCCTCAACTATAAAGCAGACTCAGAAGTTAACGATTGGCTTCCTACCTAGTCATTAAAGATTATCTCCTACGCGTTCAAAAGGCTTCAATCAAACCTACCTAGGAAAATTATGGATTACGACCTCTCAAAATTGTGTCTCCTTTCCCACATCTACACCCCAATCTTCAATAAGAGCTAAGACATCAAAGCAATCCTTCCTCTATTCCAATTTATATAATGGATATCACAAATATACCCTACACAACTTAACCATCCCAAAGTTGTTCACAATAAATAACTAAAAACATTCCTTCAACCATGGAAAAAGAAAGAAGAAGAGAAAAACAAATCATAAGATAAAACAACCAAAGAAGATTTGAAGAAAAACGACTCATAAACGCAATTGTCACAAACTTCCTCAACTAATAACAAGAACAAGATCAAAGAACTAGACTTCACATCACCTGGGACTACAAAAACCACGACGATCTCATACAAGAACATGATCGAGAACAAAACGAAAGAACATCAGACAAATCCTTACTCAGAGTTCAACTTTTGAATGAAGACGATGACCTACAATACCAACAGTAAGAGGACAACCAAAGAGAAGAAGAAGAATACGATCAAGAACACCATGAAGAATCTCATGTAGAATCTGATATATAAATGTTTTGATTTTATATTTTTCTACTATTCCATTAAATGGTTATTATTATTACCGTAACTGGTAATAATAATAATAATAACTATATATATATATTTGGAGAATTTATTTTTTAAAATTTACAAAAAAAATAGGGTAGCAAATTTAAGATTTGATTAAAAAAAAATATATTTAATTATAAAAACATCATATTTATAATACTACCTAGAGTATATATATATAAAAATACAATAAACATATACATAAAAAAATAAAATGAGTCAAAGTTAATCAACTTAGGAGCCAGATTATCTGGAACTAGATCGAGAACAATATGATAAAAAGTTCTATGAAGGAGTAAGGTAATGTCCAAACCACAAAGGAGTAAAGATGGATAAATATCTGACTAGTGATATAGATTATAAACCTGCCTGCTAAAAGTGTATACAACCATACCAGCTAAAGAAACTACTTAAACCATCGATGATAGAAGAATGTGGCTATTTGAATACTAATATTGTTGATGAAATCAAGGAGTTGAGATAAAAATTCCATAACAGGATGTCGAAAGAAATATTATATCAAATCAAACAATTGATTAATAAGTAGTTAAAACAAGAAGAAAGTCTAAGAGAAAAATGTCAGAAAATTATGAAAATAATTTATAATTTAAGGGTAGGCGACAATTAATATAAAGATAGGATAAAAAATAAGGGGGGAAGAGAAAATAAAAATAAAATATACTACGAGTTTCTGAGGACAAGTATGAGAAGGTGGAAAGATTAAATAAGAGATATAGTCAAAAATAACGAGAATAAAAAAATAAGAAAAGAAAGTGACTAAGAAGAAGAAGTAGAAACAAAAACAATATAAGTAAAAAAGAAGATAAAACATATAAAAGGATAAACATAAAAATAAAGTAAAATGTCAAAGAATCAATAGACAATGACAGAGGAAATTAAATAAAACTAGACCAAATAACCCACCCTCAGAAAAGAGTTCGAGTCACTGACTGCGGAACTCCAGTAACTGCGATAACTCAAGACAAAATAACCCACCCTCAGAAAAGAGTTCGAGTCACTGACTGCGGAACTCCAGTAACTGCGATAACTCAAGACCAAATAACCCACCCTCAGAAAAGAGTTCGAGTCACTGACTGCGGAACTCCAGTAACTGCGATAACTCAAGACCAAATAACCCAACCTCAGAAAAGAGTTCGAGTCACTGACTGCGGAACTCAGTAACTGCGATAACTCAAGACCAAATAACCCACCCTCAGAAAGAGTTCGAGTCACTGACTGCCGGAACTCCAGTAACTGCGATAACTCAGACCAAATAACCCACCCCTCAGAGAAGAGTTCGAGGTCACTGACTGGAACTCCAGTAACTGCGATAACTCAAGACCAAATAACCCACCCTCAGAAAAGAGTTCGAGTCACTGACTGCGGAACTCCAGTAACTGCGATAACTCAAGACCAAATAACCCACCCTCAGAAAAGAGTTCGAGTCACTGACTGCGGAACTCCAGTAACTGCGATACCTCAAGACCAAATAACCCACCCTCAGAAAAGAGTTCGAGTCACTGACTGCGGAACTCCAGTAACTGCGATAACTCAAGACCAAATAACCCACCCTCAGAAAAGAGTTCGAGTCACTGACTGCGGAACTCCAGTAACTGCGATAACTCAAGACCAAATAACCCACCCTCAGAAAAGAGTTCGAGTCACTGACTGCGGAACTCCAGTAACTGCGATAACTCAAGACCAAATAACCCACCCTCAGAAAAGAGTTCGAGTCACTGACTGCGGAACTCCAGTAACTGCGATAACTCAAGACCAAATAACCCATTATTATTTTAAATTAAAATAATTGTTCGGTTTTTCCTAAACTTTCAATGAATCCTCAGGTTTCTATCTCTTTATTTTTTGGTCCTTCTTTATTGTCTACTATTTCTTCCTTTTGCTTTTAGTTTCCTTCCACTATTCTTTCTTCTATTTAAGATCATAGTTTCCTTTATTAAAATCTTATTTCGCGTCTTTCTTTCTCAAAGGCTGTCTCTATTTATTCTGCTATTTCACATGACTTTTCTACATCCGTATTTCATGCCTTTTGTGATTTCAAACCTAACCTCTTAGTGATTTTTAAATGCACTAACCAATCTATTTGTGGTGGCTTTACTGCTTAACCTTTTGCTCCAACCCATTCTGAGTCCAGTTCTTAAATTCTATCGAAATCTTTTTTGTTTAGCATTAACAATAAAATTATCGCCCCTAGAAAAAAGGAATCTAACAAACACTTTTCATATGACGGAGCATATGGGCCGTTTTTCGGTATCTCAGATTTGTATACTTTGAACCGCACCGTCTCTTCTGCTTATCACTTAACAATGTCATTCTTTGAAAAAGTCATTGTGTAAAATGTGGCCACCAATTCAATTTTTCTTGGAGGACCTTAGGCGACACTTTAAAACTACTAAGTCTTTCAACTTACTTGATTATCGATTATGATTTATTTATTTTTTCTCTTCTGATAACTTATATAAATGTTTGAATTTTGTTTATATATGTATATTATTTATCTGTTAGTATACTAGATATAAAAATATATATTTTTTATTCTTCTCTTAGTTTTTTTGTCAAATCTTTGAGTTTGTAATTAATTTGCTATTGCCATCAAGGAATTCGAACTTCTTCCCCGCATCCAGGACACTGCTTCGAAACTGTTAGATGCTATTTTATGCAATTCGAATGAAACAGATGTTCACATCCTGGTAGTCTCTTTACCCTGCATTGGGGTACCAGATCAGAATAACAAACTAAACATCTATATAAATTTGTATAAAAAAATATAAATATTTTTTAATTTACTCAAAAATTTATAATCATATTTTGTATATATTTTTTAATTAATCTTTTTCTGTACATATTCTCATCTGGACCTCCTTCATATTTGAAGGTCTGTAACTTGACAATATCGAATGGACTTAGTCCTCCATTTAGGTTTGTTCCGATTGACTACTGCTTAAATTCTATTTCCATTGTATAAATAATAATAGATAGATATAAAGTTAGGCTTGGATAGGTTTGTTACTATCTTCAAGTATCTTTAGGTGCTAGTCAGTAATCCTTTGCATTTATCCCTGTACGCTTTTCAGATTTGTTTTAATTGAACGAAGTTAAATCTTCTTGAGTTCATTAGTTTTGATGAGTAGGTTTATCTATTATTCGATGTGGGTATTGGCTTTCTGAACATCGATTAAGGTTTCTCTCGTATTCAGAATTTATTACATCTCTTGTTGTTTGGATGACTTAGCGGGTTGTTTGGTTGGATCTTCTTTGTACATTCACTTACTATCTTTATTATTGCTTTTGATGTTTTTTGTTAATTTATATATTGTTTTATTATTTTTTTGTTTATTAGTTAGTATTACTGTTATTAAATTCAATAAGACTACGTTGCTTTATTAGTTAATCAAATTGATAAAAAATAGATTCATACATAATATTTTACTATTTTGTATTCATTATTTGTTTAGTTGCTTGCTTTAAGTTAGTTATTTACCTCCCTCCCCCAATTTGTGTAATATTTTCTTTAAATGAAGGAATAAGATGTATTATATTATCCAAATCATGTACTCTTATTCAATTTTCAAAACCCTTAAGCTCTGCATTTGAAAGAAAAATTATTTGACTGATAGATTCGATTATTTTTGTTTTAATTTTTCCAGTATTGATTTATAGAATGTAATGACATTTAATCAGGTAATGGTGCTTAGAAAAATAGGAACATTTAAAAAACTGTTTCAGTTCTATTAAAATTAAAGGAGTTGTTTATCTATATTTTTTTATCTTTAATTTTTCTGAAATAAAAATACACATTTTTTATTTTAAATAAGAAACTTTAGACTGATAGATACCGACAGTGAAGATCTCCATTAACAGCTCTCTTACTCTTTATCCATTTATTATTTCTCTATTTTACTTATTATTTGAAAAAGTTAATGAATCAAGTTCCTCACGAAACAATTCTAAAAAAAAGTATCGACTAGATTCAAATAATTTGTTCGATTCAATTATTTTAGGCAGTAAAATATCGAAGATATAACATGGAAATAACAGTTTCTATTCTATATTTTTTTAATGGTACTTAATCCATAATCAAAATACTTCTAAAGGAGTATAAAAAAATATATATCAAATAGTTATGTGACGCAGGTATGAGCCTAGAAACATCATTAGGAGCGTTAATTGTATTTGTATATATACGTAGGTACTATTATATATTATATAAACACTACTAAATAGAGATAACCTAAATAAAAATATATGTCCTACGATTTTCTCAGACCTCCAGTTTAAGCTCATAAAGTTCACCATTAAGGTAAAATCCTTCTTTTTTTATCTCAAAAAATCATAATACCACCACCCATAAACCATAATTGTTTGTATTTATATATCCTGTTAGATTAATACGTTATGAAGATTACTGACGGTACACATCGACGAAAGATATTTTATAATGTCCCGTACGACGACTTCGAAAAAGATAGTATCGCCAACTTTAAGAAACACCTCAGAAAGGAGGGCATCGACAAACAGTATGAAGATGCGATTCTCCTCCGCTACCTGTATAGCGGCAATTTCAAGATGTCTGAATCCCAGAAAAATCTCCAAACCTACGAATAGTGGTACCGAGACCCGAACATACAGACTCTGAACCCCAGAGGCAGGAAAATCTTGGAGGATGGCGGACTTTACTTATTTGGGAAGGACAACAAATACAGGGCCATAGTTATTATGAATTTGGCAAAAATCGATATTTAAAATGTAAACTATAGATTAACAAAATTTCGTGGTTTTTTTTTTATCTAGTTAAATTAAACTCTTGTTAATAACCCCTTAAAAAAATATAACTATTAATATTATTTTTTTAGTGTAGAATATAAGATGTCTTTAGTGCAATGAATGCTTTGTTTAAGTTGATCCAATAGTACACGTTTTTACCAGGCAAGGTATAAAATTGGATTACACTTGTGGATACTGGCTCCAAAACGTTCATGCCTTTGAGAATGTTGAGTGATGTGGCTAGCAAAATGGCCGTGGTCTATACTGCCTGTCTAGACAGGTTATTCCTTCTGAATGCTTCAGCCATGGTTAAGATTTTTTATTCTACTGCTAAAAACTTCATTCATCCGGAAACACAAAACAAAATCGAGGTTTTGACTGCTTCAGATATGAATTAACTCTTGAAGCACGGCATTCCCAAAAATCAGTTAGAAATTAAATATGGGGGAACTTTACCCGATTTAACTTCATACTGGCCAATTCGGAACCCATAACACTTCAAAGGGTTGCAATAATAAAAATTAAGGCATCGCCGACATCAGTAACAGTTAGGCGCAAGCAGGATGAAAGCCAGCAAGGCTTTCGCTGAACAAAACAATATGCCACCAGAAACTTGCCATCGAATCAGTATTGGTGGTGAGGCTGGCGGAGACGACGGGAACACAGTGTATGAGAGCGTGGAAAACAATTCTGACTCGTTCAAAGACAAAGTTCAAGAGCAAGAGGACTGCTGTTGTATTTCAGCAAATTGTATAATATTTTGAATTTGCCAACTCAAATATATATTGGAGAATCTCGAAAAGGATTGATCGGTGGGTATGATGATTCTATTTTTTTTTTTTTCGAAAATACATTTATTATTTTTATTTAATACACTTTGGAACAATAACACTATATTTTCGTATATTATTGATATTTTTCTCGATACTTACTTATTATTATTTTAAATAACCTAGAGAAAATATATAGAATAGCATATGTAAATAAATATAGTTATTTGTTTGAAAAATTTATACATATACAATTAAATTAAGCTAAATTCTCTAAAGAAAATATTAGTCAAGTAATAATAATGATAACACAAATTCTAAAAAATCAGCCGAAGCTTAAAAGGGTCGTAGATGCTGCGTTCAAAGCTATCGACCTCAACGGCAACGGATATCTCGAGAAGAAGGAATTGGAGGAAATTATGGTCACTGTGGCAGAAGACATCGGCATCGATAAGCCCACCAAAGAGGAAGTCGAATAATTAGTCAAAGACTTGGACCGCAGTGGCCAAGGCAGACTTAATATGTAAGAAACTCGCTTATTAATATTCTCGTCTTAAATATTTTCCTTTTTTTTCCTAATAAATGTATTTATTTTTTAATAGTGATGATTTCCGAGCTTTAGTAGAGTAAGTCTTAAGTATCGTTGCCAAAACCGAGGATGTTTCTAATGCATGATATTAATTAATAAAAATATATTTTTTATTGAAGTCTAGCGTTCTAAGCAAATGTATTCTTCGAGGTTAAATTTAGAATTCAAGTATGGTATTTTATATCCTTGACAATTTTTCAAAAAATGATAAAAGAAATGAAATATGGCAGATGTTAAAAAAAATAACTTCTAATTCATAGTATCTCATAGTTCTAAGACAATTGTGGAATGAGAGATTTAACATTCCAATTAATTTAACAATATTATTATTGTTAGCATTGAGTTTATACACAATATTTATATATAATCATTTTCCAAAACCAAAAGAGATATTTTGTATAAAGAATATTCACACTATAAACTTTTATTTAAAAAAAAAAAAAAAAAGTGGAACATTATAGACATACAAATCAATGAATATTTATGGTGGAAACACATGGATAGAAGATTCCGATATACTTTAATCAATATATCTCCAAATATTAATATACTATGTCCCCCAACTTTTTTTTAAAAATTATTATGAATCAGTCAGATTGTTTTGTAAATCATAAACAATATCAACAATATTTTTATATAGAATCTAAAGACCACCACTCACAGGAAATAAGGTAGCACTTGTCTATAATGAACACTCTTCACAGACTCTGGAACGGTCTTGAAGATCTTAAAGTCCCGTTCGCCATTCTCCTTCACCTCCATGATGGCCGCAACGTTGTTGCACCTATAACAATAGTTCGGAGCACTCCAGACTGTCACCAAATTTTTGTCCTACCATCATATGTAAATGTATAAGAGAGAGAATCCGAATAAATAAGAGAGAGGACTTTGGATTACCTTGAACCAGAACTGATATCCTTCTTGCACGAGCTGGTGGGCTCTCGCAATCAACTCAAGGTTGTTGATATGGCAGAAGTCACTCGTCACTTTCGATCCGAAGACCCAACCTGCCCCTCTGGCATTGATCGCCCAATCCTCAATATCTTCGGGATCCGACCACATCAGATCGCAGAAAGGACCTTCGTGGGGTATTTCAATCCTTCGATCGATTGTCCTGATTTGGTCTATAGTCTTAATTTCTGGACTGAGTCCACCATGTATGCATAAAACTTTGCCATCAATGATTGCTCCAAGAGGCAAATAGTCGAATACCTCTGTACAGTATTTCCAGGGGTTGGAGTTCCCGTATTTTCTGTTGATTTCATCGAAAAACCCGTACACTTGAGTAATTTGTCTAGGGAATTTAAAGATATAAAAAATAGTATTTTGTTAAAACAATAAAACCATATTAAAAAAAAGGAGAATATTATAAAAATAAGAGAAGGGTATACCTTGACTCATGATTTCCTCTGAGTAAAGTGATTTTGTCAGGATATTTAACTTTGAGACAGAGAAGATATTCGAATGTTTCGACAGAATGATAACCACGGTCAACGAAGTCACCAATGAAGACGTAGGAGCTGTTTGGAATTTGGCCACCTTGGAATCATAATTTAAATAATTCAAAATAATGCTTGAGGTTAGTTGTAGAATGAGTGGAGAAATGAAGCAAATAAATTTGATACCTGTCCTGAAGAGTTCAAGCAAATCGAAAAACTGGCCGTGGATGTCTCCACATACAGTCACAGGGGAGGCGACTGGTTGGACGTTAGATTCTTCGAGCAAAATTTATTTGGCCTTTTCACAGACTAATCTCAGATCTCGTTCGTGAAGACACTTGCATTCGAGGAGATCCGACAAGTATTTATCAATGTTCATGGAGTGTGGCTAATATTTAGTTGAATATCCCTTGTAGATTTGTTTTTTGTTTTTAAATAATAATTATTATATATAAATATTAATAATATTAGTTAAAAATATTACATATAAATATGGATTATATTCTATATGTTTTGAATGAAGAAAACGAAAGGATAACGAAATGCTAATTTTCTAAGAATATTTGGACCTTCATGGAAATAGAGGAAAGAAAGTAGGAGTGTTGGCTGCTGTAATGGTGGAGGGATTTAAAGAAAAGAAGCCGAGCTGTGCTTAGGAAATCAAATCTGCTCAAATTTTAAATAAGGATTGAAAACATACTTAATTTAAATTTAAAGGAACAAAATATAATAAATATACATAATATAATTAATATAATAAACATAATAAAATACAGTAAATATACATCATATACTTTAAAATAATGTATTTAAAAAATCACTTTCTGTTAACATTTAATATCTATATGTAAATGTTGTGGGGATAGTGATAATATACTCTTATTATAATAATACACTCGTATGAGTAATACACTCGTATTATAGTAATATAATAGCAAGTATGGAAGTCTCTAACTTAGATAAATTTGTCATTTCTAGGTGGCAAACCACAGCACATTAACTAAGTATAAACTCACAGCTGTTGATTACCTAACTGTGATTAAGAGAGGGAATGTATAAAATGATCGCGGAGGAATGCTCCTAATAACGGATCAGCATTTCCTAAAGAGGTCGAGAGGGGTGAAATTCGGCCCATTGGCTTGAATGATTGTCGATGACAGGCATTTTTCAGAACGGATAATATACATCTAACTTTGTATATAATATAGATCTCTTTACAACCAGATTTATTTTTACTCAAATGTATTTGCATTAGAAAATAGCATTAAAGTAAAACACCCATATACAATTTAAAATGTTCTTCGTGAAAGTGTGAAACAATTTAAGAAAATAGGGGGATTCTATGTGTATGAATTTATATTTTATTGTTCTAAAAATGTCAATAAACAATATTTATGGTATCGATTAATTCGTCATTTCTTCTTCTCAAGCTTTTTTTGAACCATTATTGTATTAATCGAAAATCGAAAATGATTTGCTTTAATTATCCTTTCTTGAATTGAAAAATCAAGTATAATAAAAATGAACGATATTTAAGACTATAATAGTCTAAAAGCTGGACTTAATTTAGCTTATTGATATTTAATAAATTATATTAAAAACTATTTTGTATATTGTTTACACTTCTTTTATTTTAATTAAGCATTTATAAAGTAATTTTTAATGAATCAATTATTTCATTATTATTTTTTAGACATCTGTATTCTTTCAACTATCAAAAATCACATATAAAAAATAAAGAAGTCTTACAAATGTTTTTAAGTATTTTCTTTGTAATGAAATAATTTATTAAAGGGTCTTATTGATGCTGCCCATTTAAAAAAATTAATCGCCTTATTTATGTTTATTTTTCATAGTCAATGATAAAGATGCAAAGTTCCAATCAAGAAAGCTTGGGGCTGCAACTACATATCGTGGCGTCTGCGAAGTACGAAAAATGTTTCTTGCAATAAGTTTTGGGACTCTAGCCACTACTTTCAAGCTGGGGGTGTTTAATACCTGTATAAATTATTCCACTTGAGCTGAATTAATAATCGCTCACACTGTATTACCATCATTATTGCTAATATTAGTATTATTGTTTGGTATTCTCCCTTCGTGGCTTTATTAATGGAAAAATTGGTAAAATACGAACTTCTAGAAAAAATACCTCACAAATTTAGCAATCAAATGCTGATTCGCACATGGCTGTTTCACGAGCACTGGACTTATCATTGAATCCATCTGTATAAAGAAATTAAACCATTAGAAAAGGAGTGCCTTGAATGAATAATATTTTGAACAAAGAAAAGGAGTGCCAACTTTTTCACTGGTTCAACACGACAGACATTATGCAGTGTGTTACAACTTAGCGACAAAATTAAAATGAATTTGTCAAGGTGGTTGTTCATGGAATTTTATTTATTTAGTCTTCGAAGTCATGGGTTTTCATTGAACTTTATTTTTCGCGGGGTTGTTGGTGGTCTGTGTAAATTTCGAGTTCCATTGTTTTTATGTTTGAAAAAAAAATAACGATTTCGATTTTTTAATTTAAAATTGAATAATTTACCGATATAATAATTTTTAGTAGTACAAGAATAGTAATAAAAAAAAGAATTCATAAAGAAGCAAGAACGATAAATATTGATAAACAATACATATTTTTTAAATGGTTAATAAATCATTTATTGTCGAAAAATCCATCAAAGTTCACTTCGTCATTACTTCCCAATTGCCCCTCGATCATTGACACTAACATCATAAAAGTACTAACTTTAAGGATCGGTGACAAACATGACCAGCGAATTTATCTGCACTGGGGGTACTAGCGCTACTGAAAGCATTCTAGACACTTTAACTGTTTACACCGACTTACGTACCATTTCAGGCTTGATAGTGATGTTCATAGTATGATTCGTCACCACTTCGTAAATCTTGGTGGTCTGATTGGCATCGAATATGGTCACTGTCACATTCCCGGCATAGACATTTCCTGTGATCACCAGATCTTTCGAGCTATCGTAATCGAGCTGATACTCGTCAGATTGATTTTTCGCCCCCCCTCTTAAATGTCTCTATCCTTTGTTAAGGTAAGTTCTATTGTTTCTAGGTTTTTTCACTTGACTTGCTTGTGTTTGAACAGTAAAATAGCCCAGGAAAAGAACAAGCAAGAGGATGAAATTGGAAATCTTCATCTTTTTTTTATTTATGTTTGAATGTGGATTTTGTATATTTATATTTGTATTATATGTTTAATTAGATGTCCGTACGATTTTTTTTTATCCACTGATTCGAGAGCATTCCACATTATTTATGGGGGATATTTACTTATCTTTCGTTGTAGGATTAAATTAATAAAATGTTGTCCTAAAATGTTAGCGATTTCCGATAATTGCCATTAATAAATACGAACTAGAAATCTAATGCAATATTTCTTTTACAGTTATTTGTATAATCTTTACTTTTATTCACAATATGTATTTATGAACATTTGCTTGTCAGGACATTTCTTTAAACAGGTATTCAGCTTCAAGAAATCCATGGAGGTGTAAATTGGATATTCTAATTATAGTATTCATTAGTTTATGAAAAGAGAATACAATTTTATAAATGAAGGTGTTTCAAAGCAGCCGAAAGAGGTGGAATTCATGATCAATTATGTCACCAACTTCGTTAAACTTGACAAATAATATCGATCTCAACTAAAAAAAAAATCATCATCGTAACAGAAATCTCTATTGACAGAAAAACTAAAGACGTTTGAGAAATTGGCATTAAAAAGGCTAGAATTCATTATGACTCTCAAAAAATTATCGTTAGATAATTTTTTTTTTTACCAGATATCGTAAGCAACAACAAATAATTGGATGTTTTGGAAAGAATTCTGAAGCAGTATGAAACTGTTGATTAAGTATTAGTTCTAATCACATAATTGGAAAGAACAAACCGCAAATTAAAACAAAGACTAAAGTAATATGAAGATGAATAAAAGTAATGAAAATGTGTTGTTGTTGTTTGTTTTCAACAACATGTGATGCTAATATATATTTATTGTTGATATTTCAATATAAAATATTTGTGTTTTTTTGAAGCAGTAGAAATATATGAAGCTGATTTCTTAGCAATTACTATAAGTTATTTTAATTTGTACTCATTTTTTTTATTATTATTTTAATATTCGTTTGATTAATTTCTAAATTTAATTGCAAATTTCTATGGCTAAAATTCTTAATTTTTATTATTAATCTGAATTCATTAGAATTATTCAATTTGGAAAGTCTCTACCACTGCTTTGAGGTTAAATTTATATTTAGCAGAGAATAGAGAACCTACGTTGAATTTTTATAGTATCTTGTTTTTATACATTTTCTATCAAACAACCAAGGCTGCCCCTTGTCCTTTATAACTTCAAAATTTAAATCTCTCTCCGAGGCTTTATGTGTGTGTGTTTTTTAATTGATATCTATATTTTATGAAAATTTACACAATTTACACAATAAAAAACATCCTTTAGAAGAAAATAAAATAAAATATAATAAAATAAAATGTATGATTAAATATTTTTTTAATATCAATATTATAATATGTTTTTATACTCGAATATTAAATTTATCATCATTTTATAATGATTCAAAAAAAAAACAATAACTATGATTAACTATTGTATGAAGAAATAAAGTTCATTGATTGACTCATTCCATGATTTATCCTTATTTTCAATATTTTCATAATCCTTCAAGCGTTGGCCGAGCTAGTGAGCAGTCCTCTCCAGTTCGGTTATCCGATTTAATGTGTGTTCAACGGTTGAATATTGGGTTAGTATCGTTGTTAAAGCATCCAACTATTTACCATTACTAGCGATATCAGACAAGAAGTCTTTCTTCTGTCTAGATAAACTATTTAGCGCCATAATTAACTACAGTCGACTGATTGCAATATTGATGCAGAGGATGTATCTAATTTGTCGGTTTGAATGAGCTAAGTTCCGTAATTAAAGATAAGTTCTGCTGAAAATTACTGTCTTTTAGTTCATTTTAAAATGATTTTTTAAATCTGAATATCTGTAGACTTCGGTGTGCATGGATCGGATCAATCATTGAACTTCATTTTGCGCGGCGTTGCCAATCTGTCAGTAAATTTGAGGTCCATTGTTTTATAAAAAATATTCTTAGGGTTTCAAACTTTAAATGGAATCATTTACAGATAATTTTTACCCCCACCCACAATATTTTAGGAGTACAAGAATAATAAAAAACATAGTCAGATGATTCAAAACGATAACTATTGATAAATCACACATTTATTGTCAAAACACTCAAAGTTTGGTATTATCATTTTGTCACCAATTCCCAGATGGACGCGTAGTATTATAAAAAACTACATACTAGAACTACTGCTTATCATCTTGGGCAAGCATAATCAACTGTTTCATCGGCTTTAAGCTTGTTGACTATAATGCAAGCATTCTCAATACCTTAGCCGTTGGTACCAGCTTACCGAGCATTATTGGCGTGATAGTGATGTTGATCGTGCCGTTCGCCACAGTTTCGTAAATCTTGGTTGTCTGATTGGCATCAAATATTGTCACAGTCACATTTCCGGCATAGACCTTCCCTGTAATCACCAGATTTTGTGTTGGATCATAATCAAGCCGATACTCGTCAGCTTGATTTCTCACCCCTTTTCTTGAATATTTCTATCCTTTGTGAAGGTGAGTTCTCTTCCTACGGGGTTGATTCGGCTGGTTTGGAAGCATTTAAACGGTAAAACATTCCAGAATGAGAATAAAGAAGAGAATGAGAGTTGAAATCCTCATTTTGTACTATTGATTTTGTAGTTTTTATTAATTATTTGATTGTATTATACATTAAATTAAATGCTATACTCTATGCTTAAAAATGCATTTAAAGAGGGATTTAAGAGAATTGGCAGTGAAATAAGTGAGCGAATTGAAATAATTAAGAGAATTGAATTCAAAGGAACAATTGAAAAAAATAAAGTAAGACAATTAAAAAGAGAGAATAAATTTCAGAGCATTATAAATTAATTATGGGATATTTTTTTTGTAAGGTTAAATTAATAAAAATGTTATCCTAAAAAATTAGCGATTTCCGATAATTACCATGAATTTATAAGAAGAGGTATAATTCAATATTTCTTTTTGGTTATTTGTGTCGTCTCTATTATTCACAGCTCGTCAAAATATTGAAATCTCTTTAGATCACGTACTCATGTTGACAAACCACTCATTATAATCGTATTTTTATTTTAATATTTATTTTGTATTCGATGATTGTTGTCCTGATGGTTGTTCCTGTAGACTTCGGTGTGCATGGATCGGATCAATCATTGAACTTCATTTTGCACGGCGTTGCCAATCTGTCAGTAAATTTGAGGTCCATTGTTTTATAAAAAATATTCTTAGGGTTTCAAACTTTAAATGGAATCATTTACAGATAATTTTTACCCCCACCCACAATATTTTAGGAGTACAAGAATAATAAAAAACATAGTCAGATGATTCAAAACGATAACTATTGATAAATCACACATTTATTGTCAAAACACTCAAAGTTTGGTATTATCATTTTGTCACCAATTCCCAGATGGACGCGTAGTATTATAAAAAACTACATACTAGAACTACTGCTTATCATCTTGGGCAAGCATAATCAACTGTTTCATCGGCTTTAAGCTTGTTGACTATAATGCAAGCATTCTCAATACCTTAGCCGTTGGTACCAGCTTACCGAGCATTATTGGCGTGATAGTGATGTTGATCGTGCCGTTCGCCACAGTTTCGTAAATCTTGGTTGTCTGATTGGCATCAAATATTGTCACAGTCACATTTCCGGCATAGACCTTCCCTGTAATCACCAGATTTTGTGTTGGATCATAATCAAGCCGATACTCGTCAGCTTGATTTCTCACCCCTTTTCTTGAATATTTCTATCCTTTGTGAAGGTGAGTTCTCTTCCTACGGGGTTGATTCGGCTGGTTTGGAAGCATTTAAACGGTAAAACATTCCAGAATGAGAATAAAGAAGAGAATGAGAGTTGAAATCCTCATTTTGTACTATTGATTTTGTAGTTTTTATTAATTATTTGATTGTATTATACATTAAATTAAATGCTATACTCTATGCTTAAAAATGCATTTAAAGAGGGATTTAAGAGAATTGGCAGTGAAATAAGTGAGCGAATTGAAATAATTAAGAGAATTGAATTCAAAGGAACAATTGAAAAAAATAAAGTAAGACAATTAAAAAGAGAGAATAAATTTCAGAGCATTATAAATTAATTATGGGATATTTTTTTTGTAAGGTTAAATTAATAAAAATGTTATCCTAAAAAATTAGCGATTTCCGATAATTACCATGAATTTATAAGAAGAGGTATAATTCAATATTTCTTTTTGGTTATTTGTGTCGTCTCTATTATTCACAGCTCGTCAAAATATTGAAATCTCTTTAGATCACGTACTCATGTTGACAAACCACTCATTATAATCGTATTTTTATTTTAATATTTATTTTGTATTCTATAAATATATGATCATGCTAATTATCTGTTCATTATTCTTATCATTTTA